>JAVCKT010027413.1:0-17817 GCA_032273925.1 Rhynchotus rufescens | reverse complement strand
TCACAGACCGTGAGAGAGACAGCCAAGAGAGATTTCCATGCATCATGAATACCTCTTCTAGGGGAAGTTCCCAGCTGGAAAAGGGGAATAGGCTCAGGCCAGCTCCCCAAGATCAGCTGAGTTGCCATTTTGCCTTGACAATGACCCTGTCCCGATTTCTGCATCACAGTCCTATGTATGTCGGCATGAGCAGCCAAGTCCATGGCTAGGCTACTTCCAGGCACTTCAGTTTCCTTGCGTGTTAAATACTCCTTGCCAGTTTTTATTCATGGATTATTTTCCTAACTGAATTATGGAAATAATTCATGCTAGGAGCTTATGCTAGGAATATGAAATACGACAACATCAGCCTCACCCACGTCTGCCTTTAGGCATTTTTATGTTCATCTGGCATCAACTACACATTCAGAAGTGAAAAATATGACACTAATGTGCACATGAATAATGAAGCAAAGCCATTTGGAACTTCTAGACTGAAGTGCCCTGAAAGCATACAATGTCAGAGATTAAAAATGTATGTGTATTTTCTTTATTTTAAAGAGATTTTACCCTGTAGGAGTACCTTAAATTTGTAGAAACCTCCTACTAACCCATCTTGTACACCTAAAAGTCTTTCCTCCTAAAAAATGAGTGTTTTGATTGTTTTTGTGCTCAATCTTTGAGCACCTTACTGATAACAGTATGATTTCTCCCTGGAAGAAACTGCAGACTGTTGAATAATTGACAAAGAGCCATCTGTTCAATTGAAGCTGTTTCAGCAAAAACATGCAAAATTAGAAGGAAAAAGTGAAGCGAGAAGGGATGATCAAGAATGAATTGCCTGTTGTCACTTCTAAATGAGGGCAAAACTAGCAATCTTCAGAGCTTACCTGTAGTTTCTTCTTCCTCTGATTCACTGTCATCATCATCATCTTCCTTCTCCTTGTCTTCCTCATCTTCTTTTTCCTTTTCATCCCTCCCCTTCCCGCCCTCCCCATCTGGCTCTTCCATTCTTTTCTCACCAGCCTCTTCTAGCATTTTATCCTCTTCCTTTTCGATGCTGGCTCTTAAATTCATCATAGTTATATCCGGCAGGCTTCCATCTTGGTGCACCAGTCTGTTGGTAAATAGTAACATGTCAGCAAATTGAACACTATTGACATGATTGCATTTTTTTTTCTTTTTTCAAGATGTATAATTAGAAAAAAAAATTGTTAATGGAAAATGCCTTAGAAGTGGAAAGTTAATGATTCTGATACTTTCTGCAAATAAACTCTTCAAATTGAGTTGGAATGTATTAGCAGCTACTTCTCACTCAGATACTAATGGTTAGTTAGTAATGAGTGATACTGGCACTTAAACTTGACATTTTCCCCACTGGAGAAAATGGTCAGAGTTTAAGATGTAGAAGCATGAAATGACATTGTTTAAGAGCAAACATTTCATGACTTCACGGGGGACTTACTCATTTTGGTGGTTTGGTATTTTTTTCTTGAGGCTGCTCATAGTAATTGGAACAGAAAGAAAAAGGGAGATGAGAACAGAGGGGTTACAGAAGAAGGTCAACGACAAATATGTCATGCTACATCACAAGTAGTAGTAAAGCATTCTCCTACTCCATCTGGAGAATCCTGATACCAAGAGCATGCGAGCATGACATTCACAGGGTGCTTCTATAAAGGACCAAGGAACTGCAGCACGGATGGGAAGGGGGAGATCTAGTTAAATTGGGCCTAAACAGGGTCAATATTGCCCTATGCTGTCAGTAAGGCAGATCGAGCAACATCAAAAGTATCTGATGGATTACTGTAAATATATTTTCATCTTCTTCCAATTGAAAAATGCAGCTGGGAAGCCAGGGGTTTTGTAAATATTCTTCCAATTATAAGTTTGAGAACAAACTAGAGGAAAAAATCCAGAGTAACATTTCAGTTTATCCTATCATATCTTTCTTTGCTAGTATCATTCATTCTCTCTCTTTCCTATACCTTAGAATTTTACAGCTTAAATTTAGAGCTGGTCCTTGCAAAAACTATTAGAACTTTTCAGACCACCAAAACTGAGATATAATAATTTTAATACAGAAACAGTAATGCTCTATTGTCATGGGTGCAATTCTTTTGAGAATTTTCCAACATTAATTTTGCCTTTAATGAGAAAAGAGACATTATCTTATCTTCTAATACACGAATGTCTTTAAAATAACATGTAAGTCATCAATTTACACATGTATTTTTTCCCAGCTGTGTGGCGTTTTTCATAACTATTAGCTAATAGATATGAAGAGACTGTTCTTAACTAGAAGCTTAATTCCAAATGCTGATGAGTTTATGGGTAGGGAGCTTGCATTTTGGATGTGAATTGTGCTGTTATTCCAGCACTGACCAAAGCTCCTAGACGAGGAGGGACAGAATCAGATCCTGTGTTTGAAGAAAAACTACTTTTCCTAATTGGAAAAGGATTGGCAGATCCCTGGGTAAGCAGGGGGGTTGGACTAGATGGCCTCTGAGGTCCCTTCCAACCTTAAGTATTCTATGATTCTATGATTCTAGGCACTCTGCTGCGCACTGTGCTTACTGTCATAGTTTCTTTGAATAGGACATCTTAGAAAAAAAATCTCTTTTGGAATCCCTTATCTGTACGATCAGGTTGCTAAATGTTTACTTGTGCTATCAAAATTACTATACATAGCATGTTTTCAAGCATGTATTAGATTATTTCTGGACTAATGCTATCTTTAAATTACTAGAGTATTATCTTAGGAGTTTGTTTTTCATTATGTTTTTAATGATTCATTTAGGCATGAAATTCTCCGAATTTTAAATAGGATTTGTGCAGCTCAAGAAACTAGAAACCTAGATTTAACCATCTGATCATTAAAAAATGAGCATCATAATCTAAGCAGCTAATGACAAAAGCAAATATGCTTTTGAGTTTTCAGTATGTCATCACTTAGCTATATTGACATGGTAGGTTTAAGCACCAAGCTGTGTGTTCTGAAAATCTAATGCTGGATAAAAAATCTGGCCCAATTTCTAATAAGTTAGTCTATTTATATTTTTCTTCCCAAACTTCCACATTTATTCCTAAAGTTACTTTTTCTATTTTTTTTCTCAATTATAAGACTACATGATTCCACGTAGCAGATAACAGTGCTATCAGGATACAAAAACTGCACTGAAAATGTAGTACATCTAAGCCTATTTACCTATATAAGCTTCACAGATACTAGTCAAATGTAACAATGTCAGAAGGGACATACTGGTGGGAAATTATCAGAGATATCACAAAAGTTCTTGTCTCTGATACTTCTGAAGAGAAACAACTAAATTTCTAATTAAAAATGAAGACAGCAAGCCTTGAAGGCATAGCAGTTAATGGTTTTAAGTGAGACTGCTACATGTCCTCAAAATAATTAAATAGAGTAGTATCAACAAAGAAAAGAATTCTAGCATATCTAGCTGTAGGCATGGAAGCAATATTTCAGTTGTACTAAAATACCAGTCCCTGCTGGTATCCTACTACTTTCATTTATTTGCAATTTGCTGGAGTAGATTAATTAATAATAACTTATTGGCTCCATTATGAAGCATCTTTTACTATTGGTAATTATTTTTTTTTTTGCAACTGGTTTACGTATTTCTTGGAACTTACTGCCTCTAAATTATTTCTCAGATATCTGCCACTCAGAGCTTCTTGCTCTGTAGGACGTTACTGACCCGCTTGTCCCAAGTGCCCATCATGCAGGGAGCAAGCGGAGCGCTTAGTGTTGTGCAGCTGGCCATGCCCTGAGCTACATCACAGCCGTGTCTGTGCCCAGGCCTGTCCACCACCAACCTGAGCCTGACATGTGGACTGGCTCCCTGTCTTCATCTAGGACGTGTTGGGAGTTCAACTACTCTGTCACTGCCTTCAGACCCCATCCTGACCCTCACATGCTGGCTCTCATTCCCAGCTCCTGGCAGGTGAGGAACCTCCCTGACTATGACCCTCAGGTCTCACCTGCCCATCTCACCCTCTGACACTTCTTCCTACAGATCAGGAATGTTTCTGTGATTCTAGTTCCGGTGAATTTTTATGAACTGGTCTAGAATATATGATGACATTTAAAGAAGTTGCCTGAATACATGACATATAAATTAATCTTTTATTAGAGGAAAATTTATTCACAAAAATCCTATTGAGGGATTTTCACAGGTGTTCTGTTTATATACAGAAGCAACAACAAATGCAGAAGTCCTTGCAGAAGAAGATGACTGCAGGGGTGTAAGAACTTTTGCTTAATTATTCCTCTGAGTTGATTAAACAGAAATACACACTTCCTGCACTCAAATAATTTGAAAGAAATTCCTTTATGTAGCTGCTTGCAAGAATCCATTTATAAAACCATGAGGACAACAAAACACAAGTTTGGGTGGGCTGGATCCTGCAACACCTGACTCAGGCTCTGAATCAATAGCCTTAGCCTGCATTGGTTTTGGATACTCTTTGAATGGAAATCGTCCATAGAGACACTCCTATTTTTCTTGAAAGGAAATATCTGTTCCACGTTTCTGCGACCCAATCCCCAGATTCCCTCCTGCTTGGGAAGCAGAACAGGGGTGTATGCGAGTGGATGCACATGCAGGCATGCATCTTTCATGCACCAGCAAAGGGTAGATAAACGAGCCTCCTCAACCAACTCTATTGGCTGCAGCCAATTACAAATAGCACCAATTTTGCCTTTACTTAGGCATGGATGAAGTCAGAGAATCACAACTAGGAAATGAACTCACAATGTATAAATACACAGGAGAGAGATATTAACTGCTTCACCAGCTATTAGGTTTAGAACACTACAATGCCTGAAAAACCACCTCTCCCCTGCTGATTTTCACAGTACTTTCCAGCAATCACATATTTTGCTTGAAGGCAATTAAGAAGTAACAAATGAGTTAAGGTATATCTTTTTTTTTTTTTTTTTTTTTTAGGGAAAAGAAAGATTGAAGTACCCACCTATTTATTATTAGATAAACACGGCCATTGACTTTGGCATGGCTATGAGGTGGGAGATGAAAGCACAAGAATGCATGAGATGGCAATGGGAAATGAGTTAGAGAGAGAGAGAAAAGGAAACCATTAAAAAGAAATGAGTGTATTTTCCCATCTACCAAGAGAGGCATATTGTCATAAAATACCAAGTCTGAAAGCTTAACGCACCATGCAGTGAAAAGTCTAGAAGCATATAAATACAATACTTAGACATTTAATGTGCAAATTAAGCTAGAACTACAGATACTTACTATAGATCCCAAAATTTAAGAACAGTCACTATTGCTTTATCTCAAATAAATCCCAGAATATTTTACACATATTTTAAAATAGATATTTCGTTATTCATATATTTAGAGTTGAGTACAATGAAGCATCATACTGCAGTTTGTCTGCCTCACAGCTTTAATCTCCACCATACCACAGTTTACAACACAAAAGGGAAATGGCCTTATAAAGGCTTAATCAGAGGATTTTCCTTTCTTCTTGCAAATGCAAAACCGACCCAGGCCCTTGATTCTATCAGCTTTATAAATAGCCAGAAATGGCTCACTCTGCCAGTTGCAGCATGCCACAGTTTGCCACTTCTATTTGCAGCTGGCAGAGACTCATTCTGAAATTCTCTTTGCACATGCGAACACACATGTGCTCACGTGAAACAGTATCTTAATTTCCAGAAAAGCCTTAGATTTAACAGATTCCTTAGTTTTATACAGACATAATAGCACAATCATACAGTCAATCCAGGGGCTGATGGAAGAACTGCAGCTGCTTTTCCCTGTAACTTTCATAATAAGCTGTCATGTAGTTGTGGTTGTTCTAACAAGGCTTCTATTAAAAAGACTAACTTTGACTGCTTACTGCAAAAAACAAAGGTTCATTTTCTTTACTTTTTAAGTTTTTCTGTGGTAACAGGGTCAACAAAAAACAATTTTGAGGGGTAAACTAGCTCTTGTGCTAAGAGTTTTTAATGTAAAAGAAACAAATGAAGCTTTATAAAAATACTGCACATAGTTACTTGCACATACGAGTCTTTAACCTGTGTTTTAATTGTTCCTGCTACTTATTTCTATTACTAGCATTACTGTTGAGCTGGTACTAGTAGCTATGCTAGATTTTATAGATTTTTACGCACCATCAGTGCAACTGTCAGCCGAGTTCTCACACTGAAGCTTTGAATTGTAAAGTTAGTTATCTACTGTCTGATTATTTATTGCATAAAGAGGGAAGAAAACAGCTGGATCTTCATACATCAGACAAGTGTTTATGATAGCACAAACAAGAAAATGTGTTTTGATTTGGGAATTGGACAAGTTTATGAAAAGCTCTAAGGAGGAACAGACGATACACATGATAACTGATTTTGAAATACTGTAAAGTGACAAATGTGGCATAGTTCACACATTTAAGATTTAAAAATATCTAGTTACTTTTTTACAGTTCAGTACAATCAGGCACCATACAAAGACTTTAAATATTTTGTTGTACTGATAAGGAAAAAAATGGTACCACACAATCCTCTTCATTTTTTAGTCTAGGTGTCCTGTCCCATGGATACTCATTCCTGGTAAAGAATAATTTTTACTCACTACAAGTAAAATCCACATACTACAATGTTATCTTCTGATGCTTTTGATTCTTTTTGCTATCAGTTAAAAAAAATAAAAAAAAAAAAAGGTAAGATAAAAGAAAAAGAAAAGTTACATTATTAGGAGTTCCTTGTCAAATTGATTTGTTTTGTTTTACCAACTTATTTAAATACAGACACTGGAAGTTTGCAGAAGCAGAACTTATAGTTCTACTAGAAGAAGTAGTACACTGGGAGCAGGGAATACAAGCCTACCTGTATCTGAAACTGTAAAGATACTTCATAGTAGATTGACTGCTTGAAATATTTCTGAAATGTTTTTTTGTAAAACTAGTAAGTCACAGAGCAGACTTTGCTAAGACAAACTCTCGTTATTCCACAACATGCTGGAATTTATGTGATGTAATGCAGTTGTCCCTCAATCATGAAAATACAGTTGTTACACTTATCTATGTACCAGTGAATAATATAAAAAATATTGTCTAAATAAATTGGTTTCTTCAGAAGAAATAAATTATTGTATAATATGACTAATATGACACTATGTACTTTATTTCCATTTCTGAAGTTCAACATAATATAAAGATTTTGTTGTCCAAGGTGATGTGATATTTTCCAGAGATTTCCCAATCCCCATTTGGCTTGCAACACGAACATTTCAAACAGAAGTGGTCCAAACTACAATGATATTACTGCTGGGATTTATAAAAAGACAAATCACCTGTTAAGCATCTAATCCCTATCAAAGATCGAAGTCAATAGGTTAAATACATAAATGGCATTGATATCTCTGAAAATGTACCCCCAAATCAAAAACTTAAATATGTAGTGAAAGGGAGGAAATATATGTTGGTTGTGATTTGTTTGGTGGAGGGCGGATCTGAGGGAGGCTATTTTCTTTCCTCCTTCAATCTCTCTCTCTTTTTTTTTTCTTACCAGCTAGTCATAACAAGGGCAAACAATATGCTATGAAAAGTGAGTATTAAAACAGTGAGAAACAGTGCTTTCACATAGACAAGGAATAACTCTATTAGTTTCTTTACCTGTAAATAGTGTTGTCCTGTTTGCTGGTTACAGCTTTTAAATCAGTGAGCTGGAGAAAACGGTCATGGAAGTAGTGAAGGTGTAAAATACATGCTAGAAGGAAGGAGGTAGGGATGAAGATGCGGGTGAATAACTCAGCCACAGAAAAGCGTTTCAAACCAAGATCCTCTAGTCTGAAAAACAAAATAAATCATTTTTTCACACCACAATCTTTTTCATTTTCATAAGAACTTATTACAGAACATCTGTAACAGGAAATATGGTATGTCTTTACAAATCTTTAAATACTTCCACAGTAGAAAGTTTTACAATGCAAGTCGTATAATACAAGATATTCTATGCTTGGATGTAATTAAAAGAGATACTGTAAATGCACAGAGACAAACCAATCAACCCTGCCAAAAATCTCCTTATGGGAACCAGAGACGTCGTCTCTCACTGAAAGTCCTGCACTGAAGATCCACTCATATTGCGTGTATTTCACCACGTGAAGCCCCGTTGAGGACTGTCCTGCACATCAAGAAGAAGGAAACTCAGCCCTCCTCATTAGATTGAGTGCAGTTCTGTTTTCATTGGCTCCAGACTGCCTGCAGATCTATGCTGACTCCCTCCCTGCACCTCGTCCCTATGGTCAAAGAGGTAGAGAAAAAGATTGGCTTCATACTAGAAACAGGAGAGGTGCCAAGGCCTTAGCAGTGGATGGAGGAAAAAGACTCTCTGAGTCTCCCTCATGTACTCTCTTTTTATTTTGCACCAATAAATTTATGGCTCCAGATCAGAGTGCTTAAAGTCAGCTGTGCTTGCAGATGATTTCATGATCTGTCTCCATTACAAGAAGAAAGAGCATTCTCTAGGGGCATTATACTATAATAAAATCAAAAACTCACTGGAACAACAAAAACAAACAAACAAACAAGAAAGAAAAAAGAAAAAAAAGAAAAAAGAAAAAAGAAAAAAAAAGAGAAAGAGAAAGAGAAAGAGAAAGAGAAAGAGAAAGAGAAAGAGAAAGAGAAAGAGAAATGAAAGCTCTTACTTGTTTTCATCCAAGCCTGTCATGTTCTTCCACAACCCTGGGAATGACTCAAATTGGTAGGTATAGATGAAGATAAGCACCAACATCGTGTAAACAACCACTGACATCCAAAAGTATTTTAAAATCTTTCGCCACCATTCATAGTGCACCTGAAAGTCACACACAGAGGAAGTTAAAACAAACTCAAATAGAAGTCACTGACAAAAATATTGACAGTGCTGTACTAGTAAATGAAGACTATTTTTCTTTCTGTCTAACCTAAAGTGAATGATGCCACAGTTCTCTGAAATAGTTTTAACTTTTGGTACATAAGCATTAAAGTTCTGGCTTCTGTGTAAAATCAAAGTCTGTCAAGGCAGGGTCACAGGTGTAAAGGCCAGGGACAGCTTCAGCCACCCAGGTTCATCACCAGGTGAACCAGGTCACCCGATGAATCTCCTCTCTCAATGAGGAGATGGGCTCCATGCTCATTATGATGTGCAAGCTGCAAGGACCAGCCATTGCAAATACTGGTAGCATGAGTATATGTCTATGACTTTCCATATAGGTTCTCACTGGAGTAAAGTCGCAGAGGGGAGGATGAGTTGTAGGCATTTATTCCATTTATTTGCACCTTGCCTGCACTATAATCAGCCAAAGGAGAATCAGTCTCATCAGCCTGATCAAATGATCTTATTACTGGAGTGTTGTATCTAATGAAAGAACACATATACAACTACAATTTTGTTTTGAGACACCTAATTGCCAATTTAGAGTTATAAATCATTGTATTCAAGAACAAAATTTATTCTAAACTGTTTTCACCTACCTGATAGAGGGCCACGCAGAACAGGAACAGTACCATATAGATGATTTTGTACATGACAATTCTTCCCTCAAAGCTAACAAAGAAGAACATGCCTCCACAGACATAAATCCAGTACTTGATGAACATAGCCATCACCAGCTTTCCCAGGACTTTCATAATATCCTGTTCATCATCATCATCATCGTCATCATCCTCCTCTTCCTCCACCTTTTCCTCCTCCGCTTCTGCCTCTTCTTTCTCTTGCAATTCCTCTCCTGTAAAGACAGTTACTTTTGGTCTCCATCTATTTTGAAGGTTCTACTGTTGAAAAGGATGTGAGGTAAAAGGTCTGAGCACAACCAAGAAACTTAAACACAGCACTCACCGCAAAAGAGTGCATTTCTGAATTATCTACATGCCTTCAGAGCAGACAAAAGAATTTCACTGGCATAGGAACTACTACCTGCTCCTGGGATCCTACAGCACTTGCTCTATGGCCCTACAAGTCATGACTCTGTGCTTTGTCTATCCAGTTACAGTGGAAAATTAGAACCTATTGTTTTGACCATTTTGGATCATGGTCAAAACAATATCCATGGCAATACCTATAATCCCAGGAAATAAACTTTTTAAACTGGAAAACAAAGAAACCACCATTGCCACCCCTAAAAAATCCCTGATCCTGTATTTAGAGAGATTAATGTCCTTAAGAGAATATTGTGGTTCTCTCCAAAAACCACAAGCAAGAGAAAACATTAACATAAAACTAAACAGGCTTAAAAAAATATAAAGGCTGCACTAACACTGCTATTTTCAAAGAAATGACGACCTTCTCCTGTGCCTCAGCCTTTGCAAAAAAAGGGCAAACTACTTTTGCCCTCTGAAGAGAACCTATTTCCCTAGTTATGAACCTTATGAGTCTTGTGGAGGGCAGAACTGGTGTCCCTACAAGGACACACATGAAAAAGTTTTGAGATAACAGCCCTTCTCAAACTCATAGCACTTTGTTGTTGTAACGCTTTTTTTCACACTGAAAGCTATATTGAAACTTCACCACCAAAAGGGTTGCTCATTCATTTGCCCCCCTCATCACCCCTCTTCCCAGGATCTTTCTTTGCTCTTGCTAAGGAACTTAGTACATGACTTTTCCTGTTTAAAATCTTCTGTTTAGTTGTTAAATTCCTATGGCAATTCATCTGCTGGTTTGAGTTTGGGATGCAGGAATAAATTGCTTATTCAAATATTTCACTGTATTTTTCAAATGAGTCATTTATCTTACATCTTTGTGATTCACCTGTAAGGCAAATTCTCATTTGTATCTGATTTTCTAAAGTTCAAAGGTTTTGCCATTTGAGAGACTAGTTGCACATGGGTTTTGCAGTGTCTTGCTCAGCTGATAAAAATGCCTTGCACATTGCTTTCTACATTAAGAAAATCAGTCTGTCATGACTGAGGAATCCACTAAATCTGGGGTGACTTTACCTTTTTCTTCATTTTCTTCACTTCCAACTTTGACCTCAGATAAAGTAGCTTCTTTTAGCCGAACTGCTTTCTGCTCTGTGAGATGTTGCCTAAGCAGTAGCCAGAAAGTAATCGTGAAAAGAATCTGCAAACAAAAATCAAAACAAAAACAAAAGACACAGACTAATTGCATATTCCAATTCCTGCTATTGAAAGCATATTTTCAGCAACTTTTCATGCCATTCTTTTCTCTGTCCATCATAAAATGGCCATGACAGCATCAATATCGAAGTTTATATTTGTGGATGTTAAGTGATTTAGGAAATATTCTGCCTTAAAAACAACTTTATTTTACTTGCACTTGTCATAAGAGTATTAACTTTCAGTCTATATCTTTTCTTAGATGTATTTACCTATTATTCTACCTTGTTATACTTGATTTATTTTTCCTGACTTAAAAAGTTGAAGGGTTTTTCACTTATACTTTGATCAGTAAAACTCCCATCTGCTCTTTCTTGCTCTTTTTACCTGCAGGGAACAAACACAACTAGGTGATTGTCTTGTCATTGTAAGGTAAATCCTAACTTTTCTGATATAAGATGTTTGGTACTTTAGGAATTTAAATGCAATTAAATTGAAAATCAAACATTTCTTTGTGTGTCAAGCTATGAAAGATGCAGTTAAAGAAGTGTGCTTTGCATTTGAAGCAGACATTAGAGATGGCTCTTGACTCCTGGAACAGCTTTAAGATATGATTAACTCCATAACAAGAGGATATGTTAGGGAAAAAAACGTCCCTCTAATAAAGAATTCTGTATTTTAGAAAGATCTAAATTCACCACATTGCAATACTGAGAGAGCGACAGGATTAAGAAAACAGCATGATGTCTATTTTTCACGTGCTTGATTTTACACTTACTTTTATAAATTTTCCACTGCTTTTGGTGGTGCAGAAAAGAGTTGATTTCACTACTTTATAAACTAGAAGAATAAAATCTCAAGTAGGAAAAATGTAAGAGCAAAGTCATTTATACGCAATAGTGCAATGCAAACAATTCTCTTGTTTTTTTCCTACCTATCTAACACGCAGATACTTCAGGGGGAAAGGTGATCTTTTAGGCTAGTGACAACTGTTTTCACTGGCAGAGGGGCTAGGGCTGAGCTGTCACAGGAGATCCCTGTGTAGCCTGTGTGAATTCCCATAGCTCTTCCAGATACCTCCTGGGGCTCTGACTTTTGCTACACAAACCTCTGATACTGTAAAGCACAGATTTGTTCTGTGGCAACAAGCTCTTCTCACTGCTCTTGGCATTTCCAGAGTCACTGCTGGGACTAAGACACGTTTTGAAGATTAAAGAAATGCTTTTAATTCATTTAGTGCATTACATTCAACCCCCCTAAAAAAAACGTAGATGTCTCAGTTTTATAGGTGTGGCTGTCTCAACATATATACACAATACTTGCTTTTCTTGACACAGTTAAAGACATTAAAGACATTAAGTTAGAAGACATTTGATGACACAGCAAATCAGAGACTATGACAAAGGGGCTGACTCTATATGAAGTCAGTTAAATTTTTTGGATATTCACAAAATTGCTGAGAGAAACTGTAACACCTTGCAGAACCTCTTGAGATCTAGCTCTCTTACTAAACAAGCTCTATCATTATGGGACATATAATACAGTGCTCACTGACTTTCAAATGCATTAAAGATCCAGAAACACTTGCCCAAAGGGCAATGTCAACCAGGAAAAGCAATTGCAAGATCACCTTAAATGGAAATTAGGAGGCACGAGGGAAGTGGTACACTCAGCTCAAGTGGAGCAGTGCCAACCAGATGCACTCTCTGAGATGCCCCTCTTGGCTGCTCTATGAAACAGATTCCTATTTATGCTCAGTCCAGCTCCCAGAAACAAGCCTGCCAAACTCCATGCTCTTTGTAGGGCTTTCAAGACATCAAAGGAAAAAAATATCCTGCATTGAGATCAACAAACCCTCCTGTCTGTGACTTGAAATGAATTTCAGCTTTTGCTGCTTCAGGTGTAAGAGTAAAGAACTCAAATTCAGCTACAATCACGTACTGCTGCTTGTGCCAGATCATAAGGGAATGAGTAGTATTAATAATTTCAGTGACACCACAGTTACATTTGCCATCATATTCAAAGACACATCTGACATCCCATGGGTAACTGAATACAGCAAAGGCGGTGCCACAGAAAACAAAGTTGCTTAAACTACAGTGTTTATTCAGCTGCCCACAATCATTGAGCTGGCTTTGAATTCAGAGCTTCACATGGCTGCAGCTTGGCTCCCACTACAACCAGCAGGTATTTTACCATTGACCATGCAGGTGCAGGTTTATGGTTTTGAAGGCCAGAAGCTTTCATGTGTGATATCAGTGCTAAGAGTTTCACAAGTAGCTGAGACATCACATTCTTAGTTACAAGAGAAGAGGCTTAAGAGGATAAAAATTAATCCATCATATCTACTTTCACTTCTACTTTCACCTCCATTTTATAGATTCAAATAACTGAGTAATTTTCCATCCACTGAGGATTCCCTGCAGAATTATCACAACAGTTCCCAAATGCATTTGAAACATTTGTTTAGATATCAGATTTATGAATTAGAAGCAAATTTTGCATCATTTTTAAAATTACTTATCCTTCACAGTAGAACTGTTGTTGAATATGGACATGCCCAAATCTGAGAATTCATTCTTAAAAATGCCAAGAGCAACATATTTTTAATCACAATATAATTTATGATGTTCATAAATAAATATCAGCTGTTCATAATACATACCTTAGATGCTAATTCTCCAGGTTCCTTTCTTTCTAAAAATCCTGACACTTCAGGAAGCTCATCATTCCTGAGGTCAATACTCCATATATATTGCAATGTTAGCAGTAAATTTCCATAGAAAACCATGAATGGTGAACTGATCATGGCGTATTTCCTTCGGTCACGGATCATCCACAGTGTGCAAGACCAGATCAGTAACACAAAAGTCAACCAGCTGTGATATGTGATACTCCAGGCCTTGTGGAAAGAGATAAAAGGAAGAAAAATGTTCATATACTCACTCAAGAACAGCATTGCCACATATTGCCATATTTCGTCAGTCAACATCACTGTGTTTCTCTACCTAACATTTTCATTGACACCAAACTCCCACCTGTATTAATCAGGCCAAGTACAACAAACACTCTGAAAGCATGTTGAAATGCATTCTTAAGAAATCCAGAGCAGAGGATGAACTTTTCTTTGTATCTTGGTAGGGTATGTGAGCGGAGAAACTGAGATGGAAAATACAGACTAAGTTTTCGGCCCACAGATCTCCTTGCAACACTAGCAGCAAGGAATTCAGAGTAACGATAGCAAGGGCATATTCAATAGCTATTCCTATTCGAGGCCTTCAGCAGACTTAGCAAACAACACTGACTCCATATTTTTCTTGCTCTGTGGAATTAATTTAAAATGGAAAAGTATGTTCCTATGTGAGGATCATTTAGTCTGTCCTAACGATGTTAGTTGGCTTCCTAGACTCAAAACTATCAAATGCTTTGTACAGCTTGCAGAAAACAGTCACTGAAAATTTATCTATTGTACAGTTGAGGAAAAGTGTTTTTTTTTTTTTTAAATTCATATCTTATTAATTTAGGACAAAATTCAGTTATATTTCGGTATAAATCTGGAATACTTGTCAATAGAATATTTTAATTTCTCATTCAATTTAAATAGAAAAGTATGAAACATTAAGAATATTTTAATCAGATTAGCTCAGCCCCTCTGGAAATAGCATCTTTTAGGGGATGTGAAATCACTAGTTGTTACTCTTCTGCTGACTTACAAGAAATTAACATTCACTGAGATGTGTTTTGCTGTAAGTGGAATTTGGTGTAAGTGGAATCTGATCACACCATAAATGAATTCATAGATGAATTTGGCTAACGTTATTTAAAATGAGTATATTTCACCATGGAAAAATCTAGTAGTGTCTCAGTATTATACTAAAAGACGAATCTTTAAAAAGATCTCACCTTTAATATTGACAGATATAAGCCTGAAAATGAGCTAAAAATGAAATGCAAAGCATAAGAAATATGCATTCTTAAAAAAAAAAAAAAAAGAAAAGAAAAGAAAAAGAGGCATTTTGGTAGAAAGAAAATAATCCCTTGCCAGTGCATCAAGTCACATCCATATTCTACAACGGGTTATTTCGTTTAGTGTATAATGAAAAACTTTTCCTGCTAAAGGACAGCAAATAAAATTTGAAACCAAAACACCTACCTGTACATATATATTTAGTTTATGCAAACAAAAAGCAGCCAAACTAATTTGTTTTACCATCTTTAATGCAAAATTAGGCCAAGAAACTTAATGGTAAATTGCATCATATTTGAAATCTTTCCAAAACAGTAAAACCAAAGACTGTATTGGGAAAACAGAGAATTAATCCTCATCATGAATACTAGCTACAGTGCACCTCCAGGTATTTGCATGCAGTGGGCTTAGAAGCAAACAAAATGAAAGAAAAAATACAGTAAGCAATATAAAATATTGCTTGGCACAAACATGTATTTGCTTTAAGATCTTTCTGTGTCAACATAGGAAATTGGGATTTACAGATCTTTTCTCTCAAGGAAGTAAACTGTATGCATGCTTCAAATTGTAGTGACATAGAAACTATATGGACATAAACTATGCTGAATTTCAACAGAAACTATATATTTAAATTTATTGGATGAGTATGAAATGCTTTAAATTTGCAGACAAATTTCTAATTGGAGCACAAGCATGACAAACTTGTTCATATAAAATCTTCAGAGTTAATAGAAAACTGAGACTAAGCAGTTTTTTGACATTCAAAAGATAACAAAACATAGGGTTTCTTGTCCTGGAAATGTAATGCTTTACCCGAACTCTATTTATAGGTGCATTTTCCTATTTATAGGTCTCCAACTGGCTTGAGAATTATGTATTAATAATGTAAAAGGGAACCAAAATGAGGCATACCAATATTTTACAACTCTGATGAAAACACTAACTGAAAATCAACAGACCAGATTCACACTAGGAAATCATCTAAAACACGTTATTTTTTTTTGTTGCTTGTACTTACCATCATAGCTATCAGAGCACAAATGTAACTTTGTTTCATGATAAATTGGAACACAGAGACCATAGCATGTAATTTAACATTTTCTTTTTCCTCCTGAGTAACTTCTTCCTCTTCCTCTTCCTCCTCCTCTTCCTTTTCTAAGGAGAAAAAGAAATCTTACTTGCAAATCACACTGATTTAAATGTGGTATATGCACTCTCTCCAGTTAAATATCCCAGGAGTGATTTTACTTGTATTCACTCTGATAGTCATGGCTACAGCAACAGCCAGCCCAAGATGGGAGCCAAGAAAAATTACTTTAGAGCACAGGAAAGCAACATAAGACCTACAATCACTGTGTTGACAGGTGAAGAGGCAAAGTATGTCGGATAGTAAATGCCTGTAGCCCAATTTTCAAAGCTGCCATGTGGTCAGCCATCATTCTAAGGTAAGAGCAATTCTCTAAATTTCAGCAGGTCAAAGAGCTTAAGAAAATGAAATAAATGTGGGAGGCAGTGAGCTGAGAGAAAGGATAATAATGAAATACAGAACTAAGGACAATTCTCAGGCAATTCTTTTCACTACCTGACTTGTCATCCGAAGGCTCCCATTTGTACTGTGGTGTTGAGTACATGTCTGCTTTGGCGGGACCATTTTCTAATGGAAGTGTGGGGTGGATGGTGTGATAGTCAACAGGGTTCCCATTCACTGTTACCAGCAAAACCTGCCAGAACATCAGAGAGAGGCACTGCATTTAGGGCAGCTCTTACCAGAAGGAACCCCCCTTTTCCCTGCTTTCCTAGTGTTGGTTTTCTAACCTTAAAGAGGCTTAATGAGTAACTTGGCTTAATGAGTACACGGCTCTGCAGAAATAACCCAGAAAGCCCCTACTTTGACATCTTCACTTTCCCAGGTTAAACTGCCAGTTAACAGTCACCTGGCTAAACAGGGAAAGTACCCAGTGTCCTGGCTAAACAGGCTGGCTAATGTTCAAAGTTGTAATCTCAAATTCATCATTCTCAAGACTATCTAATATGTGGACATTTTTTGACTTTAAAAGTTTACATTAATTAAATTCCAGTAGTTACAAAAATAATGGTTATAACTGACCTTCCATTTTTAAATTATTACCAGAGAGACCTACAGTTGCCACAGTTAAGAAAACCAGTTGCAGTAATTATTGTTATTGATTGTTCAGCTTTTATACCATTTGTTAGTACTAATTCAGTGTCTCTGCATTTCTTCTTTTTGTGAATTGAATTTCAGCCCTTGCACTTGTTTGTATTGGGGTCCAGCGGCAACCATCAAAAATATCTCCCACATTGGCAGAAATTCACATGTGATGGTTGCTGCTGCTGGAATATACTGAAGACTGACTTCTGTTAAGGACGTGACATAGGAGTATATTTTGCCCAGAGAAACTGTGGTCTGATTCAAACTCTGTTTTGGGAGAACAGCATCTGGATTATGTTCAGTTATACCAAACAGATGCTGCATTTAGATTTGCTTACAGCTGTTCCCAAAATTTATCCATATCTGCATGCAAGATGGAGCAAGGGAGATTTTCTGCTTTCAGAATTTGCTAGGATTCCCAGCAATCAGGATAAATGGATGAGTTACTGTCCATCCAAATAGAGATTGGCCTTTTCCATAATTTGTAAATTAAGCACTAAATTAGACTGTTGTCAGTCACAAAGACCTGGGCACAAGATATGGGCACAAGCTGGAGCACAGGAAGTTCCGTCTCCAGGTGAGGAGGAACTTCTTTCCTGTGCGGGTGACAGAGCAG
>JAVCKT010027412.1:0-15905 GCA_032273925.1 Rhynchotus rufescens | reverse complement strand
GCGGGGCGGCGGGAGGGCAGGCGCAGGCCGAGGCCGCGCGCGCCGGGAGCGGGGCCGGGACAGCCTCCGCACGCTGCCGCCGCCGCCGGGGCTCCCGAGCGGAGCTGGCGCCCGGAGCCTCGCGCTGCAGGTCACCTGAGGCTCCGTCTCATTTTGAGAGGGTAAAGGAGGTAACCGGCTGCGTGGGCTTTTCCTTCCCTGCATCTCCTGTTATCGTTATCAGGGGCGGAGGGGAGGCCGGGGCCGCACGGGCAGCGGCGTTGTGTGTGTTGCTCTCCTTGCAGGCGGCGGCTGTAAATCTCTCCTGCTTGTCGCTTGGTAAATCATTACCTGGGTTCAAGCCTTTTTACCAGCTTTGCGTGGCTGTGAGGGCTCGGTGGCCGCGGCGGGTGATGGCAGCGCGCCCTGGGCCGCCCCTGCAGCGGCGCCCAGCAGGAAGCGGCGGCCGGCGCGCTCCGGAGCCGAGCTCCGCCGGGCAGACTTTGGACTGTGCTCAGGCTTTAAAAGTTAAACAGTGTTTTGCGTGTCGCGGCCGCAGTGCCGCGGAGCCCTGGCGCGTGGCCCGGCGGGCTGGTAGGCTTTGCCCTCGCTCCTGCGGCCGGAGAGAGGAGCTGGGAGAGCAGAGGAGCCCCTTGCTCCCAGCCTGCCATGAGGAGCGTTTTGGAGGACTTTTCTTTAACAAGAGCAGCTTCGTTTTGCTCATTTTCAAGCACGGGATTGCAGGGACCGCTCTGAAGGGACGTGGGGCCCAGCTGCAGCGCTGGTGCCACCGTGGGTGCCGTGAGGACCGGCCCGAGCGCTGCCCATCCAGGTACCCCGCGTGTTGCATCGCGTCGTGTCGCGCCTAGCGAGGCCTGTGCCTAGCCAGGGCTGTGCCTAGCAAAGCGGTGCTGGGCAGCGGCGCGGGACCACCGCGCCAGCCCGCAGCTCCTGTTTGTTTTAGGCTCGTATTTAGCCCCGGGTATAATTTATCGTCCTGCATGCGGTTGTCGTGACGGGACTTGAGCTCCCGCTTTGAGGATGCTGGGGCTAAGGCCTCCATTGGCCTGCGCCGTCTCCAAGGGCTCGTTTTCCATTTATATATACTTCCTGCCCATTCCCAGGAGCCTAATTATTAGTATAATAATATGTAATAACGGCTTATCAGGCCAGATTATCCTAGTGTAACTTGCTTTTACCCTAAGCCAGTGCAAGTTAGAAGCGCTCGTTGCTTTAGGTTGGAAGCTCAGGATGTTTCGCTGCTGAATAAACCTCCTTTTCGGTGTCCAAAGGGTAGAAACCCTTTTTCTGCCTAATGCTCGTGAGCATTTGCTAAAGAGAAAACAAAGGTGGCTTCGTAGCTCCATTTTGGCCTAGGTAAAAATGTATTACATGAAGCATGAGGCAGAGGAAGGGGAAGAACCTAATCAGATGCTAAAGAGACTTCATGAATATTAAGTACTTTCCACTTAAGCAGTCTTTTTAATAATCTGAAACATTAATAGCAGTATGACTGCCTGCTTCTGCAGCAGCTGTATAAGAGAGATAAAAGTCCTAGTTTAACGCGATTTTTATCAGCTTGCTCATGCTAGTATTTGACCTACAGAAGTAGTCGATTTGCATTTTAGAAAACAGCTTATTCCAGCAAATGGTGCTGGCTGCGTGTGCAAATAAATGGCGTTAAGTGTCGTTGGTTCTTGATCTCGGCAGTCAAAATGCTTGAGTTTTCTTGCTCCCTTCCCCTCCAGGTATTTAGCCCTAGTCCCTAGAGGCAGGCTCAGTAATTCAAGACTAAACCTGTAAATGCGTGTTGAATGTTTGCTAGTAACTAATTACAGAAATTGTTTGTTCCCAAGTTAATGAATTCCCTATTAGGTGCCTGCATTCAGCCTGTTACTTGGCTGACAACATAATGATTGGGATTTTTTTTTATTATTATTTTTTTTAAGGTCTGTGGTGTAAATAAATGTAAGCCAGGCCGGTGAAGACGCAGCGCTCTTGTAGCTATCCCCTGAGGTGTCTGAATCCATATCCATTGGAATCCATATCCATTGGCACGAGGGGGGAGGCTCGGGAAGCTCCCCTGGACCTCATGTGCCTCCCTGCCGGGTGTCCTATTGGATATCGCCTCTTAAAATCATGGCCTGCAAGAAAATAAGGAAGAAAAACGCAGCATTCTTGGCCACTTACTTGCACAGGTCTGGTCTGCATTGCACATCTGGAGGCAGCTTCCTCCTCGCTCCGTGCGTTTGCCAGTGATTAGCTCTTTTCCAGCATGTGCTGCTTGTAATTTGAGATCCTGCTCCGGCCTTGGGGAGGAGTTTTTATTAAGCCAGATACTGTGCCGTCTTCTGCAGCAGTTCTTTGTAAAGCTTTTGTATTGGTTTGTTTGAAAATCTGTCTGGCTTAATAACTCGGATTTGTTTCTTGTAAAACTCAAAACGACTAAATTGCAGTTGTCCAGTTAAAGAAAAAAGAAAAGTAAATGGGAAAGGACCAGCTTTTGCCACTGTTGTAGCAATTTGTGTTTGTTCTCTCTGATGTATTCTTTTTGTCACCATGTTACAGATTTTGCCCATTAAATGAATGAACAAACCACCATTAGTTACAAATACTTGAAAAAAATTTGTTTATGACCTTTGGGAAAGGTGAAGTTATGCGATTAAAGCTAGAGAAGGAAAGCTGTATTTCTCTCTGGGTTTTCCAGGGGATAATGGAATCTTAAAAGTCCCTTTTCTTAAAACTGACCCCTGTTGTTTGTTCTCTTCCGCACTAAGAAGTGACAGGAGTGGTTTTCTTTTGGGTTTTCGTGCCAGGCTCACTAGAAAGGGGGAAGAGAAAAAAAATATAAGGGATGAAGGAGAGAACATTGGGTTTCCTGGGAATAGGTGCTAGTTATTCCGCAGAGATCCTTTCCAAATGGATATTTGAATTTTTTACATAAATATGTGTTTGAAACGTTTGGTAATGACCAAAGAAAGCCCTCCTTGCTCATTTTAGCAATTGCAGAAGTCAGATTACCCGGTTTGTTTCCCCTCCAAATGGAGAGGCTCTCTTAGGGTGAAAAGGAGGGGCTAAACTGGGCTATTTGCTGCAGAAAAAAAAAATGTGTGTGTGTTCCTTATGGTACCTGGAAGTAATTTCAGGCCGTATGGCAATGCAACTCTCCATCCTTCTCCTTGCCCCTTTAGTAATTTTATCTAGTGTCAATAGCAGGAATTTATAGGAATTGGAAAACTGTTTTTCTTGGAGCAGAGGTCCGTTTGTAGCCTTCCTGCTCCTATTAGTGAGCATTAGCAGTGCCGTGTTCATCGCAGGGTAATGCACAAGCTGTCTCGGTTATGGGCCAATAACTCATGGGCTACCCCATGGCATCTGAGTGATTTTGAGCTCTCCTGGAGGGAGAACGGAGGGGCATGAGGCTGTGGGAACCGTATTTGCCTTGGCGTTTTGTGCATCAGCTGTGTAGCGTTTTTAGTGATTGCTGAAATTTGTGGTAGGAAGCTGCCTGAAATGAAATGTGAGGAACTCTGTGTAATAATAAAATCAATTGGACTGTTTCCCCAGTAATTCTAGAGACTGATGCATCATTAATGTTGGTAATACAGTGGCTGTCAGATCACAAACTTCTCAATAAATGTGCAGCTGGCAGGCTTTGATGGAAATTGGAGGCAAGCAGAGAATGAGATTTAGGGCTTTGATATATGGGGTGTCAGCCATGTGATGAAGTTTTTATCAATTTCTGTCACTTCTCTCTCTTATGCTCACTACATATGTGGTCTTCCTTGCAGTTTCTGCTGGTGGTTGAGATGATAACTGTGCCTTTTTAATGTTTAGTACTAGGAACGGTGGTTAAAAGAAGAGCTGGCCTCACACCTTCAATTTGTTGTTTTGTTGTATGGTGGCATCGCATCAAAAATGGAATGCAGCAGCAGTTAGCTGCTTATCGAAAGCTTTACTATGGATAATAAAAGCTGGAAGTGGAGCGAGTCATCCAGGAACATGCACAAAAACAACAGCAAGGCAGTTACAGTGTCCCAGCCTGTAATGTGGAGACATCAGGAGTGGCTCTGCCTGTGCTTCTGGGCCTGGCGTGGGTGTTTTGGGATCCTTTTTGTGTGTTAAACTGCTTGATAAGTCAGGATTTCTTCCTATTTTGAGATTAACCCCTTTAAGAGTTCCTGGTCCCAGTGCAGTTGCTTGAAAAATCAGATGGCTACGTCGCAAATCCCTACCCATGCCGGTTAGGTCGGAATTACATAAACAGCTGGGAAGTGGGACAAATATCTGCAACACAAAGGAAAAATAAACCGACGAGCCTGCTTAGAGTAAATACTGATAAGGAAGTTTGTCCCGAGCGCCGTGCGTGCGTGTCGCGGGGAGCACGAGCCGCCTTCATGGCCGGGGCCGGTCCGCGCGCCCGCCGGACCCTTGCGGAGCCGCCTGGCCCTGCGCGCTCCTGCCGGAGCCGGCTCTCCTGAGCCCGCTCACACTTCCCAGGTGAAATCCTGGGATGTTGCGGGGACGGCTTGGTTGCTTCTCATCGCATCGGGGTGGCTCTGAGCCAGGTCCCAGGCTGCGCCTCCCTGCAAGGCAGGATCCCCCTGCGCGGGACGGCCCACGCTGGCCGGGATCGGGGGCAAAGGATTCTCCTCGTTTAAACCCTCATAAATGATTTTGCAACCAGGTGGAGGGTAAAATTAAAAACTGGAGGCTTATCTGCTTTTCAGAACTTTTTCAGATGTTCTGAAGCTGGTGTGGAAGTGTGTGTTCCTAGACCATTTCTGGAGGGATAGTCGCTCCTGGAAACCTCCCACATGAAATAAATTGAGAGGTAAAATACTTTTTTAAAAAAGTCAGAGTGTATTTAATTACTCCGGGGATCTCGAGGAAATAAAATGTTCCTCCTAAATGAGTTGCATGCAGACCCTTTAAATATAAACCTCTAAAGCCTAATGACTTCTCCCTTGCTTCACCCGCAAACATCCTCCTAGGGACGATGCCACTGGTACCACTTGCACCTGAAATCCCATGAAAATCCTTAGTATTGCACAGAATGTATTAGAGGAGCTTAGTTAAAAGAAATACCTTTTAAAAATTGATGCCCTGATTGTCTTTAGGCAGATGTCGGATTTAGAAGGGAATTTGCGTTGGTGTAGCCCAGCCTTTCCTCCGCAGCTGGGCCGGCGCTGGGGCCTTCCTGCCCTCCCTGGCTTTCTGTTTCAGCTGCTGAGGTATGAGCTGTGACCGGGGCCGCGCTCCGCAGCGCGGGGCCTTGTGCAATACTTCTGTTTGGTTGGGTTTTAATTCCTTCTGCAGTATGAACTGAGTAGCACATATGGTAGTGCATATAGGAAATGCTGATTTCCAGAAAGAGTCTAATTCAGGTTCTAGCTCGTTTATTCAGTGTAGTTTTTACTCCTCCTGAGGTGTAGGATATATGTGAATGTGTATCTGTGCACCATTAATCTGCTTCTGCTTTCCTTGGGGCTGTGCAATTGGCAGCTTCCTTGAGAAGAAAACTCTAGTATGAGCCAAAATTATTCCTGTGACAACGTGCATGTGCCTGGTGTGCTACCTAGGTTTTATTTATTATTATTAATAGATTCATGGTATTTCTGGCAATATCCATGCATTTGACTTCCCTAGAATGAACTGGTGCCAGAGCTCTGGGTACAGTAGAGTTTTCCATTTTTCTTTGTCTCCCTTTGTCTTGCTAAGCTTTCAGTTTCTCTGTTCCAACCCTATGGAAGGTCAGCACTTAAGGCATTTTAACGTAATTAGAATTACCTAAATGGACCTTATTCCCCAGTAACCCTTTAGAGGAGCTGCTGTGGACTTGTATGCATGAGTTACCAGAATTGGAGAGTTTGAATCTTGTTGGAATTTGAAGCCAACTCCCCTTTTATGGGTTAAACGCTTGCACTTGTGCGTGCCGGGTAGACAATATTCATTTTAGTAAAAAGGCTCCCTGTCTAGTACATAGTCTCATAGGCAGATGAAATGATGAGCGATAGCTGGTGATGTCAAGTAGAATAGATGATAAAATTATTAAATTATGTGTATTGTCTAATCTGCTCACACAGCTTTGCCTGTTACAAGTGACAAACTAATATGCCATCAAACCTGACAGCCCTCTTCGTTTATTGTGGAAACCCGACATAGGCTGTCGTTCATGTGCTCCAGAAGTGATGTGTTCCGGATAACAGAATGTATTTTCCTCTGGCACATTTTAAAGCTCTGCTGTTGGCTGTATTACATGGAAGAAAGTGCAGAGTCCAGTTTATAATAATAAAGTCAGCTTTGACTGAACATACAGGTGTCCCTGCTTTCTTCTCCATGGAGTTTGTGGAGTTACCTTCTTGGAGAAGTAAGGATTTGGCCAGAGGATACTCAAAATCATGGTGTGTGTCTCGTTGAAGCCGTGTGCAGGTGTGCCCTGGCATGGAGCAGGAATTCTGGTGGAAAGGAAGGCCTGTCAGGAATGTCTGTGGCCTGCAGGTGCTCAGTGCTGCACTTGGGGGGCAAGTTCTCATGGGCTTCGGGCCAGATCCCTCCTGCCTGGGCAGGGGTGCAAGGGGGACCCTGGATTTCCACCCTCTACTCTCATGTCTCGAATAGATCTAGTATGTGATACGGAGGCAGGGCTGGTCAGCATCTCCTCCAGGTGGGTCTAAGGAGCGATGATGCAGAACACGTCTATCGGCTGTCTTGTCTCATGGTCCTTCTTCCTGGTTACCTCTACCCGTATTAATGTACCCTTGGTGGCTTTCCTGAAGGTCCTGCATGTGATGCCAAGCTTTGTGGAGCTTTTGTAATGGACTGATGAGCACTTGGCTGTTAAGCTGGCTTCCAATGGCCAGATCCTGGGGGAAAAACTCTTCCCCAGGGATGAAGGGGTTTGTTCTTACTCTGTCCCGCTGCTACACACGGGTCGTGCCGGTCAGCAGAGGACATCCTGACCTCTTAACACGTATCCAAACCAAACTCACTCGGACTAGACTGTGTTTGGAGCCGTTTTTCACGTAGGAGCTGGTGATAGTTATGGGAATATGTAGCGCCATGGGTTTGGGATTCCCCTGGCGCGCGCTGCAGCCCCCAGTTCCTGACACGCCACACACAGCAGAGAGGGCCTCCGATGCACCCCTGTGTTGTGCCTGCTCGAGGGCAGCGTCCAAGAAAACCTGCCTCTTGCAGTGTCTTGTGGTTGTGTACTGGTGAGCATTTCTGCCCTTTCTGTGTCGAAGCTGCCCCATATGCAGCGTATTCTGGAAGGACCACGATTTGTTGTCCCAAGTTTTCTTCCTGGAAGAAATCTTCCGTCTTTTAGAGAACCACAGCTCCTTTTGTTTCTGCACGTTTGCGCTCTCATGCATTGCCACATGGAGATCGGATCTTTCGAGTTTTTTGCCTCTCTGCTCTTTTGCTCCTATTAAAATCTTGCCAAAAGTGCTGATCCAGATTAGCAAGAACACGATACATCCATGGAGTATCAAACATGATAAAAATGAGTTTTAACACACAGGATCACGGCCATTAAGATTCCCAACTAATTAGGGACTGAATTAGCCTTGAATTACAATGGATTTTCATATCTCCTTGAGATGGAAAGACAAAGAAGTAGCAAAAAAAGCAGAGATGGAGCTTTTAAAACTTCCAGTTTCTCTGAGAAATAAACCATCTGCAGGAAGATGAAATTACCTTTGTCTTACTCAAAAATATATCGTTTATTTACTTTTCTTGGAATGTAGCCTTTGTTTTTCTTTAGATATTTCAGGAATGAGAAACACTGCTAACTGCTCGTTCCTGACAAAGGGCTGGTGATTCTTGGGCGTCTCAATTCTGCAATTGAGTTTTCTGGCCCCAAACAGTTCAACTGTTGCTCTCCAGAAGCTACACATGCTCCTATATACAATGTTTTAAGAAAAATGTGGTAGAATAACTGTATGTAAATACATCTAGTGTATTTGAAGGAATTTATTAGGGGTTATCATATAGCTGCCTGTGTGTTCCAATGGCATCGGCTGTGGGACAGGGGGTCACCGCGAGCTCCATCCCGCGAGGAGCCTCCTGGCCTGGGAATGCCTTTGGTGACAGGGCAGGAGGCTCCTTGGGGCTTGGGGACCAGGGACTGAGCTGGAAACACTTTGCAAACGCGTTACTGGAAAACCTGGCAGCACGTTTTGCTCTGAAGGTGCCTTGTTTTCCTCAGATCTGAGCTGCTTCCACAACTGTAGTAATAGCAAATAATAATATTATTTTTCTTAAAATCCTGAAGTAGTTTTGCCTTGGAGCTTAAGTGTGAGAAGAGAAGCTAGAATATTAATTTTGTTAGCACAACCAAATACAAGATTAAGGTGGAGAGAGCTGAGTGCCAACAGCTGCTGGCTGTGACAGGGGGTACTTGGTGAATGCTGTTTTAATTATAGTCAAGTTAGAAAATATGTTGATGAGTATCTTAAGTAAGATTAATTTATATAACTTGTTACAACTTTCAAGAGGACTTCAGTTTTATATCTAATAAATATTGATGCATTGCAGCAGAGTTTGTGGTGCAAATAAGTGCCATCTGACTAGTATTGTCGAGCTTGTTTTAACCTTCAGGGAGAACTTTTTAGGAGAAAAACGTACTGCTGAATCCATCTGGCAGAAACTCAGAAGTTAAGAAAGCTTCACAGCAGAAAGGCTACTGCTTGGTCCACTTAGGAGTGTTACTCTTTAAAAAAAATTTAGACACTGATTTTTTTTTTAAATTTTATTTTATTTTAATTGTTTTTAGCTATTAGCTATTGTTGCACTTGAGCAAAACGCTGCAGTGCCTGGAACAGCCCTGTAGTCTTGAGTACTGTCACTGCAGCCGAAGACTGAAGGTTTGGTGTGCTCCTGTCAACTGTTTAAGTTTATTTTTAGGGTTCCCGATCTCGCTGCCTTGCCGCTGGGAATGGTGCCGTGTGGGATGGGAACCTGCCCTTGGCACTCGCTGCCCGGGCCCCTGAAATAAACAGCCAAAACACTGTTAACAATTAAGACTAATTAAGAAGGCGCAGCTGAAAATCTACAGCTGTGTTTTGAGCATGAAATGCAAAGGAAGGACCTAGGAATTGCAAATAGGCATGCCGTAATCTGAAATCCTTGAATCTTACCCGTTTTAGCCAAGTTACCCCTTGCAATACCTGGTTGGGATCTTCTGATAGCTACAATTGTGCACAGCAACAAAACTTGAAGTCCTTTGGAGAAACCCAAGGCAATTTCTAGTGGTGTTTGTGGATGAACTAATTACTTTAATATATTTGGAGTAATGCCTTGTAGCTCTTTTTCTTCAGCAGTCCTATAAACAAAAACTTTTCTTGCAAAAGACTTAATTGGTTGTAATTTGTTGGACAGATGGAGGCATTTGTGAAAAGGACAACAAAGCTCTGCTGGTTGAAGTTGTGTGGGATTTTGGTTTAGTTAGATGTTTGAGGGGGTCTCCCAGAACGCTGCCAAGTTGCATCATCTTCTAGGACACCTTTTCTGAAAGTTTAGTCAAGGAAATATTTCATGCTATATGTAAATTAAAAAAGAAGGCGGCAGTCGAGTCAGCTCACACTGCCCTCAAGCTGCTGGGCGAGCGCAGAGCTGGTAGCATGTGTGGGGCTGGAATCTGGCATAAGGGGAAAATCCTCTTGACTTTGTCATTCCCAGGGTACCTCTAGTAACATCCACTGCGAGTTCCCACTTCTCTTGTTTCTGCATACACAGAAGACTTAAGTTTTTGCTTGTTCCTGTCCTGAATAAAAGGGTTTTGCTGACGGAGGCTGCTGGTGCTTGAGTGAGAGGCAGGTGCTCGTTTTGATTTTGGATGGGGACCCGTGGGGCCCAGCTGTGTGCGCTGGGGGTACCAGCGTTTTGAGTGTCCTCCCCAGCAAGGCCAGCAGAGGTGCAGGAAGGAAGGAACGGGCCACGAGAACGAGGACCGAGTGCTGGTGTCAAACACTCGCTGCAGAAACAACATTTGTCATGGCTCTAGATTAGCTGTGCACTTGGTACATCACTTTACACTGAATTGGCAGCGTCTGGTCACTTCTTGTAAGAAAAATGCTGTCCAGTAGTCTCCAACTTAACCTCCTGTTCCTCCACATTCCCTTGGAGTGCTTGCTTGAACCCTCCGAGTGCAACCATGCCCGTGTTCACCAGAAGCTTCTCGGGCCACTTGGGGAGGTCCTCAAAGGGGCTGCTTTGGACTCTACCTCCTCTGCCAGTCAAGGAGTTGGGACTTGGTCTTGGAGCCTTTGTTCTGCATAGCGAGGTGTGAATGTGCACAGAAAGTGCGTTTTAAATGAGAGGCACAAAGTATACCATGCTTTTAAAAATATGTATTCATATTTATATTCTTTTGTCTGCAGGTTTAGAAGGATTGTGGAAGAAATGGCTTTTTGCTGGGGATGGTTTCTGTGTGTTTTGGGCAATACAGGCTCCTTGCAGAGCTTTTACTGTAAGAGCAGCAGTGATAGTCACAGAGGATTCAATTCTGGTCATGTATTTATCACAATAACTGGAATTTATTAAAGTCCCAATTCCGGGTTTTGCCTCCTCCTGTCCAAAACTGCTGTCTTTGGGTAGAAATGGAGGAGCCCTTCCACGTCTGGCCTGCCTGGGGAGCGCTCGCCGTGTGTGTTCATGGGTCACCTCCAGCTGCATCAGGGGTGGGTTGCAGCAGAGGCACCTGGAACCTCAACCCCCGTGGGTTGTTCTGCAGTGACCCCCAAGGTCCTTCCCCTCACCCTCAGAAATAAGAACAATAGGAAAGAGTAAAATTCCTCACTTGCTCCACAAAAGTTGTGTGCAAGGATGGCTCTGCCTTTGCAGCAATATGTGTTATTCCCATTTTAATCCCTGTCTTCCATGCTGATGAGTTTTTTGTGCCTCTGAAGTGTGAAGTAACAAATAGATTATTTTAGATATATTAGACCAAAATTGCTGCCTTTCTCTTTTCTTTTTCTTCTCTTAGACCTCCATTTAAAAGGTGGCTTTTGTGTTTTGGCATTTGGAAGAGGCAGAGGTTTTAAATCCTAAGCAAAATTGATTTTCTGCGATTGCAGCGAGAGGTGCCGGTATCGGACGGCGCTTGCTGCTACAGGAAGGATTCAGATCCTGCCTGACTTCTCTTACACGGCCTTAGCCTGTTGATGAGTATCGATCGCTGAAGGAGTTGGCCACTTGAGCAGACCTGAATCAGATAATCCCTCGGCTCGGGCTTTGCCGAGCGGCTGCCGCGGAGCCAGGGCGCTTTGATTTCTGCCTGAATTCTTGACATTGAATGTCTTGTCACCAGAAATTAGTTACAAACCCGTGTGAAGTTTCAGCATATTGAATACCTGAAAACCCCTGTGCAGTGTAGGGAAGAGAGAGCGATGACCCCAGCAGGGGCTCAGAACACGGTACAGGGTTTAACCTCCCCATTTGGCCATCTCTGAACTTTTAAGGCTGCCGGACCGCTGGGATGCAGAGCAGGTCTTTGGGGAGTGATTGAAAAGACCTTCCCATTGGCATCCCGACGGGGTGGGAGGCAGCGCGTGGCCCCTGGGTTGGGGCGTGCGACGGTGCCGGCGGCCGCGAGGGCTCCTGTGTGCAGGGGAGCGTTCATGGTGCACGGAAGCTGGCTGTGAATCGCTTGGTTCGTTGCTGCGTTGTGAAATCAGTGCAGTGATGTAACGGCCCTCGTGTTGTTATACAAAACACGGTGTTGCCTTCCTTGAGGCTTCGTGTAATGAGATACAAGCATGTCCTTAAAATGATTTTTTTTTTTTTCTTTTTATTATTACTAGTACTTCATGGTGTAGATTTGCACTAATGATGGTTGGAAACAAACATCTTTATGTTTTGTAACATACTTGACTATCAACTAGCAGGCTACAGAATGTTTTCCAATGGTAGCAGCTTTTCCTGGCTACTTTGGTATCAACATTTGGCGTTATTATTGGTATTAGAGTTGCTGAGTTCGGTGTATTCTTGAATCGCTTTCAGGAAAAAAAGAAAAAAAATGGATAGGATGCAGATTTGGGGAGCAGCTGATGATTCTTTCTGTGCTCCTTTTGTTATCTTTTCATGTCCTGGCTTTGCTTCCGCGGGAACAGAGCTGCCCGTGGAGGGGGTTCGTGGTGAGGAGCCTTCCCAGGCAGCCCTGGGGAAAGGGAAGGACCTTGGAGCCCGGATCGTCCCTGCTGGCATTGCTGCCCCGTGGTGGGAGCCTCCCTCCAGCCGCCCCGTTTCGTGTCGCAGCCTCTCTGCCGCTGCCAGGAAGATTTTTATTCCATGTCGAGGGAAAATGCATTCATGCCTCCAGGATTTGTGCTCTTTGCTCTGTGCTTTGCGATAGCAACCCGGCGAGATACGCAAGTGGAAACTGCATTAATGATTGATAAAAGCTGAGAGCTGTTTAATTTTTTTTTTTTCCTGTTTAATGACTATCAATAATTTAATGCATTTACTGTATGTTTTTAAGAAATAACAGCCGTATTACAGACTCAGGTTTAATAGGCTAACTGTTTCAAGCGGCAAATATACTGATACTCGGTGTGCAGCGTACCCTCTTTTTAATTAAGAATAAGGCAAAAAAGACATGTGAAGCCTGGCCGGGGCGATGGTGCTGAGCCTGGAGGCCACTGGGGCCCATCCGCCTGCCCTGCCCGAGACGGTGCCTGTGTGTGCCATTTCACACAGTCACGGAATCATAAGGCTGGAAGGGACCTCTGGAGATCACCTAGTCCATGCTCCAGCAGGGACACCCAGAGCACAGGGCACAGGGCGGCACCCAGGCGGGTTTGAAGACCTCCAGAGAAGGAGACTCCCCAGCCTCCCTGGGCAGCCTGTGCCAGGGCTCTGTCACTCTCACAGCAAAGAAGTTCCTCCTCACAGGGAGATGGAACTGCCTGTTTTTCAGCTTGTATCCATTACTCCTTGTCCTGTCACTGGCCACCACTGAGAAGAACTCGGCCCCTTCCTCCCTGCATTCTCTCCTCAGGTACTTATACACGTTGATAAGATCCCCTCTCCGCCTTCTCTTCTCCAGGCTAAACAGGCCCAGCTCACTCGATCTCTCCTTGTACGAGACAGATGCTCCACTCCCTTAACCCTCTTGGTTTTCCTCCGCTGGAGCCTCTCCAGAAGCTCCACATCCCCCTTGTCCTGGTTCACGGAGCTCAGATCTCACCTGCCCATGTCACGCGCCGTGTGGTGGCAGTGGGGCCACCTCGTTAGTGCCTTTGCTGGTGGTGGCCGTTGCAGGTAGGGGCTGCTGTGGGGGTGTCGTGTGGGGTGAGGAGCTTCGGGAGGCTCCTTATGCGAACGCATGCGTCCGAACGGGTGCGTCGGTTCGCTTGGGTTTCCATGGGACAAACGTCACGCTGGGAAAAGCTTTTTCATTCTTAAAAAGCAGTGTTTAAAGAAGGCAGATGGGGAGTCAATCTGTGTAGCATATTTAGCTGCAATAAAGAATTGTGTAAACACTTCTAAATAAAAGGGTAGAAGGATATTGAATAACCTTGGTCTCTGAATAAAGGAGATTACAATTTAATAATTTAATAATTATGCTTCTTGTTTAGGAATTGCATTTCAGGCAAGTAAAGCACAAAGAGGCTTATGCTTAAACTTCTACTAATGGGTAAATCCCATGAGTTTGACTAAGATCTAGGCAAATCAAAGGAAAAATTACTTAGAATAGATGATCTCTTGTTCAGTAGGACTGTGATTTTATCCTTTGGTTGCGCCTTTTTAGCAGCCTTTTGATAACCTTTTTGGTTATTTGTATATAAATACTTGAGAGGTACGCCAGTATAATACTTCCTATTAATTCCCTCTGCTCCCTAGAGTATATAGTCTGCCTGAAGAAAAGGTGACATTTGTTAAATATGTATTGACCTTAGGAAGAGCTTATTTTGGTCCTGTAAGTTGTGTGATGATGTGGCATTGTGCTTGGCTCCTTACTTATCTGTTTATTTTTAAACCTTTTCTGCCTTACGTTAACAACGTTGTCGGGGAGGAAGTTGTTCTATACAACAGCGCCCTGATTTAATTAATTTCTCTAGTTCCTATTGTAATAAAAGCAATTGACATTGGGAAATAGAGCTAGGAAATCCAATAAGTTGAACAAATGCCTCGGCGGTTGGCTGTCCGTAAGGGAGGCCGCCTCTAGGCTCCCCCTGCATCACCCGAGGTCTGATGAGCTCCAGATACCAAGGTAGAGGGCAGCAGCTGAGCTGGATGTGGGGCAGCAGCCGGGTCCACGCTGCCCGTGGCCACCTGCACCTCTCGGCCTTCCCAGTGCCGATGCCAGTGATGGATTTGTTGGGTTTCAATGGCACGTCGCTGGCTGCTTTCTGTCCCAGCTCTGCGCCCAAATACTCACATTTTTCTTATGCAAGTTATAGCTGGTCTTGACAGAAATCCTGTGAAGACTCAGCTGTAACGTCTTCACTTAAAGCTAGGGTTCTGCAATTAGATTCTGATTTTTGAGGAAAGCTTTATTTCACTTCGTTTTACTTTATATTTTGTTGCCTGAGGATTTGAGCGCAGAGCAATCTCGTTTTCTTTGGGGAAAGCGATGTCTGATTTGAAGCTACATTCCTAAGCGATGCTTATGACAGGTTTTTGTCTTCCTGAGAATATTGTTAATAAACGCTAGGCTTTTGCACTTAGCCGCCTTTTGTGCCATCTCTTGATTTTGTTTGATTAAAAATCAAGATTCCCTAGCTTCCCCTAAATCTTGTACATCTGCTTTAGATGTTTTTTTCCTGACAGCGAGAGGATGAAAGAGGCAAATTTCTTAAGCGCTTGAAATGCAACTAATATATCAATTCTTAACTGACTTTACCTGACTTATGTGGGGTTTTTCTCTTTGTAGAGAAAAATGCAGCCTCAAGCATCCTTTAGATTTAATAATTAAAAAGAAAAGCACGGCATGCATTTGATGTATGGGTGCGAAGCGGCGCGTGTGGTTGGGGGCTGACGTGGGCCGTGTTTTGCAGCGCGGGCGGCTCGCTGCGTATCGATCGGCGGGCTGCCTCGGGAGGTACACGTGTCACAGCCAGGTCGCCCAGGGTCAGTCTTGTGCAGGTCTCTGCAGAGAGACCGAGGGATGTTTCCCTCTTCCTGCTCAGTGTGGTCGCTGGCGAGCTGGCAACGGGGGCTGAGTTGCTTTGCACAAGTTAGTGGGAAGGGGACTGAGATGGGGCAGGCGAATGAGGGGTGCAAGACATGAAAGCAGCATTAAACAATGCAGGAAGGTTGAGAGGGCAGATTTTTGAACAGAATACTGGTCTCGCCTCCAGACCTGTTTTGAGGGGTAGGGTTAAGGCTGAGAGAAAGCCTAGAGCAGCCTGGGGTGTGGGGCTAGAAAGGGCACAGCAGAGGGCAATGGGTGCAGGTTGAAACACACGGCGTTCCAGCCCCACGAGACAAGGGATTCGTTGTTGTGAGGGTGACCGAGCCCTGGAACAGGCTTCCCAGAGAGGTTGTGGGGTCTCCTTCTCTGGACATCCTCAAAACCTGCCTGGATGGCCTGTGCCATGTGCTGGAGCAGGGGGTTGGACCAGCTGATCTCTAGAGGCTCCTTCCAGAATCACCCGTTCTGTCACTGCGTGGTTTTGAGAGGTGAGGCTGGCGCTGGGTCTCTCTGTGGGCGAGTGTATCAAGGCAAACACGTTTTCAGTCCCTTGTCTTGGTCTTTTTCTCGTCGTGCGCGTTTTTTCTTTTTCTCAGGGATCTGTTTGGTCTCTCATTGGCAGCAGCGCCAGTGTGGCCCTTTCCCAGAGCAGAGCGCACCCGGGAGCGGCGCCGGCTCTGTGGGCACTGCCGGAGCCGTGGGGAGCAGCCGAGGGCGGCGGGACGGGCCCCGGCGGGACCGGGACGGGCACCGTGGGCTCGGTGCCTCCGAGCGGCGCTGCCTG
>JAVCKT010027411.1:0-17859 GCA_032273925.1 Rhynchotus rufescens | reverse complement strand
CTTCCTTCTCCCTTTCCTTCCCTTCCCTTCCTTCTCTCTTCCCTTCCCTTCCCTTCCTTCTCTCTTCCCTTCCCTTCCCTTCCCTTACTTCTCCCTTCCCTTTTCCCCTTCCCCCTTCCCTTTCCCCTTTCCTTTTTTTTTTTTTTTTTTTTTTTTTTTGCACAGTGACAGTTTATCAGTCTCCAGGATGTTTTGGATGTTTTTCAGCGTCGCATTTCTGGTGGATGTGAGCAGCTTTGAATTGGCAAAGCGCTGACACTTTCCTGCCTGGGCATCTAGTTGCAAGTTGGAAATGAGAGCAGCTTCTCCTTTGGGGATATGTTTCTGTTAAGGCCAGGGCATGGTTACGTGACTGCCTGCTCTCTTAGCTGGGGAGAAAAGAAATAAAACACTTCTGCATAGCAGGTTGTTTACATCCTTTTTTTTCCACCTGATTTTTTGAAATCTGAGGATTTAAATAATTATGCTGTGTCACTATGACTCTAGAACAGGGACTGGTGTGGAAATAGAAAATACCTGACATTTTTTTCTATGCCATGGCTTTTGTGGTTTGAATCGGCAGTGGCTGAATACCTGTTAGCTTTTTTTTTTTTTTAATATCTTGTGTTTCAGCAGTCCGTGGATTCATCTACTTTCCTGGCCCCTCAGCGCCTTCATTTCCCAATTGTGCTTCTCCCTCTCATTGCATCTTTTTTTTGTGAACTTTGACGAAGGTGCATGTGCCACCTTTGCATTTGTCTTCATCTGTTTCTCTTGGGCAGCCACATTGTTGTGGGGATCAGGGAAGGGAGTGTTTGGTTTGGTTTTTTGTGGTCCACTTCTCCATTGCTTCTGTGCATCTGAATGTCGCTACCTGACCTGACGGGTACATGTAGTGTGAGTTTTTCTCTCGACTGGTCCCTCCTGGAGAGGAGTATCTCCCCAGCATTGTTCCAAAATCCCTTCTTTAAGCAGGTGGGAATCTCAGGCCAGGATCGCCACCAAGGCGGGTGTCCCCCAGTGTCCATAGCCAGGGTGACAGCTGCCCATGCAGGCTGTGGCAAAAATTAATCTTCAGCTTCTCCCAGAGGATGTGAAGCCAAAGTGCTTCTGTATTTCCTCCCTTTTTTTCCTGTGGTTTTCCTAGATGTTCTGGTAAGCTGCAGCTAATGCTCCGTCAGGTCAGCTCCTTCCAATGTTGTGTGACGGGACCTTTCTATTCAAGCACAAGTAGCAATACTTCCAGGTGTAATCTTGTCCTCTGTAGGCTTCAGTGTGGAGGCAGGCACATTGCTCCTTCTCTCTGTTCAGATTTACACAGCAAACCTATGGTTTCAAATACTTAAGAATATTATTTTGGGAGTATACACCCCTTCCTCGTTACATAGTTATGAAAGAGCTTCGTGCCATTGAGGCATCCAAAAGCCCTGTGTGGATCTTCTTTTCCAAGTCCTCTCTCTGAGCTGCGTCTGCTGTAGCTCCAGCTAGAGGTGAAGTCCCAGTCAGATGTGTGATGTTTCCTGGCCAAGTTACCTGGGTTGCAGCTCCTTCCTCTCCCAAAGTTTCCGTTATGGACGTGCACCCTGGGCAGGGGCACAGTGTGGCCTGACCAGCAGCTGCTGCAAACAGGCCTGTCTCCGTCTGCTTTTTGTAGCAGTGGTCTGCTCTTACACACGGGTTTGCCTCTGCTTTCAGGGACGTGATTCCTGCTCTGGAATCTGCCCTGGACCACAGTGGTAGGAACAAACCGACCAATTATTTTTGTTTCACCGTAAAATTTCTCAGAGTAGTTGACATCTGCTCAAACTACTTAAAGTTAACTAATTTTTGAAATGCAGAAAACTTGAGGAGGTGATGAAGGTGTTTATAAAAACTTATACCCCCACCTCTGCCCTAAGCAGGCTTGGTCTTCTTTTAAAGGTTTGTTTTCTGCCCGGCACCTTAGTAACTTTCTGGATGGAAATGAACCCCATCTTGTCTCTTTTAAGACCTAAGCAATCTTTTTTTTTCCTTGTATGGCTTAGCTGCCTTTTTTTATGTTCCTCTTAGCTGTTTCTGTGGATCCCCTGTTTACATGCAGCCATCTGAGCTGCATAGGGCTTGTATGAATTTTTATGTGTAACATCTAGAAACCATGTTAATAAAAACATTAGAAGTTCTTGGATTACTGAGCTGATCCAATATATGCTTATGCATATATGATCTATTCATTTGCTTTAGAGACAAAAAAAATAGAAAAAAAAAGAGAAATATCTCTGTTCTAAGAGAACTGCGACATGAGATATGGAAAAGAGAAGACATGGTGGTGCTGGTGACTCCATGAAGTCCAGCACATGTTTGACTGAACAAGTGGAAGGAGCTAAACAGAGATAAAGTCTGAGTGTTTTGTGAATAGTAAATTCTACACAGTCCTTTACCCTGATGTTCAAATGATCCTTTCTTTTTTTTATTGCTTTTTTTTTTTTTGATTTAAGCAACTTCCAGTTATTATTAGGCTTCTACAATAATAACTATAGACTTTTTTCCCAAAATATTAGCCAAAAAAATGGAAATAAATGAAACCAAAATTAAGTGTGTTTTATTAGCAATCTCATATTTTTCTTTTTAAACCTATGTGAAAGTGCTCATAGAGTATCATGAAATTAAGATTTAAAGGGATCTCAAGAGACATTCAAGAAGCCATTCCTCTGCGTCAGCTCAGGATGAGTTGTGCCTATACAATTCCTGATAGAGATTTATGTAACTGATTCTTAAACCTCTGGCTGTTAAAAAATAACCACTGTTTCTTTGTTCAGTCTGCTGTTTCCTGCACCTGGGAGCCTCAGCTGTTCCCTTCCAGACAGTTCTATTTTTTTCTGCACTCTCTCAAAATGTTTGCCCAGCTGCACAGCAGTCTGGGTGAGGGCCCAGACAAGCTCAGACCATATGGAAGGATTATTTTGTGTGTCATGCAGGCTCTGTTCTTACCCATTCATCCTGTATGTTACTGTTTTTCATACATACATACATACATACATATGATCTAGCCATTCGATGCCTTTCTCAGACAGCTGTCGAGTGAGTTTGTTGTTTCATCTCTCACAGTTTGGGAGCTGATGAGTTGCTAGGTCTGGTTATTTGCAGGTATCCAGATTAAATTGTCCTCTGTTTGTCGTTTGGATCGTTTTCTAGTTAAGAAAGGCAGTTCTAGGTTGTAGTCCTTTCTTCCAAGGTTACTTTAGTTTTCTCCAAGCTTGTTATAATTTGCAAATTTAATAAGTATGTTCTGTATCCCATCATCCAAGTAGTTAATAAAAATACTGAATAGTAATGGACAAAGGACACAAAGCTGCAGAAGATCAAATAATTCATCTTTCATATTTGGTAGCAACCTACTATTAACTTTTCAGTTCATTGTGCAGTTCACTTACCATCCTTTCAATTTGAGCAGTATTTTCTGAACCTGTTTAGAAGATTGTTGCAAGAATTAATTTCAGAGCATCAGTCTAGCAGAGAGATTCAGAGAGTTTTTTCCACAACTACATTCTCCCATAGAAAGTATTTAGGATTATGTGATATTTTGTTACTGATTCTTTCCTTGTTACCTTCTAAATTTCTCCATTATAAACTTTTTACTTGATTTACTCTCTTTCTAGGAACTGAAGTTGGCCTGATTGGTCCTTCATTTGTTAGGTGGTCCTCTTTCCTCACTTACTGTATCTTAAAGATCTCTAGTGTGAGGTGCAAGTGCAGCTTGGGTCCTGTGAAGACTGTATCTCACCTGTGCAATTCTTCTCTAGCTTTAATTTTATTTCATCATAGCCAGGGTCTTTTTTCTTGCATTTGATATCCACTAATAGTATACTCTTATTTTTATTATTTTTATTTTTTTTTCAGATAAATAGACCAAAAATATGTTGTGTTTTTGCTTCTCCGGGAGCACAGAGCTTTAGTCTTCTTTTCTTTGGATGACAAAACAATCTTTTCCTTTATAATTTTTTGTGACTGATATTGCAAACTATAAGAAAAGAAGTTTTCAATATATCTAGCCATCTGTATATAATTTTACTATAATTTTTGTTCCTATTTGTTGGTTCTGTAATATTCATGTTAGTTTCCTCCTTAGTATACTCTGACTGTCAAGTTACGTACTTTATATTTCTTTTCTTTTTCAAATGGGTTAGTATGTGTTTGTGCCTTTGATACTGCTTTACTGAGGACCTGCCACTTCCCCGAACTAATTTTTCCCTTGAGAACTGCTTCCCATGGGATCTCACTGTTCCTTGGGAATATACTGAAAGTGCATTAAAAGCTGCTTTCCTGGAGACCTCTGAATTTGTTCTCCCGTTATCACTCTTTCCCCACTTCTTGGTTGACTTTTCACTTCAAGCACACTGTTACCCGCTTCCTCCCACTTCCACGTTCTCACACAGTTCCTACCAATTGGTGGTACTCAAACCTGGAAGAACCCTGTCTATGGTGTTTTCCCTACTTGTGAGTGCCAACACAAAGGTGTTACTCTGTATCCTGCTTTACTCCAGTAAATGTCTGCATTTACTTAATGTAAAGTATTACATTAAGGCAAAGCCCTGTGCTTTATGGGATTGTTAATTTTTCAAATAAAATTCTTATAATTTGTTTAACTGTTGAAATATAGGTAAAAAATATCAGGTATTCTTCAGTCCCAAATGAATGAGGAATTAGATACACTATATATATTGTTTCATGTGAAACCAGTATTTATAAATGCATCACAATATCATGTACTATAGTAATTAACTTATTTTACAATTAGTATTTTAAACTTTAAGTTGGTGTTGTAAGTTACAAGGCTGTATAAAGTTAACATTGTGTTTTTGCTTGGGTATTTTTAAGTAGTTTCCATTCCAGTTGCGCAGAGAAGGTCTTATTTTAGATGAAAGCCAGTAAAACTGCTTTTGTCCTCCAGGGCATGGGCAACAGAAAAGATGAACCAAGTCATAAAAAGAAGTACTCAAAGTCTTTGATAATAATCCACAACTTTAAGTAACTGCTTAAATGAGTAAAAAGACCATTTGTTTGGGAAGAAATGCAAAGACAAAATAAGATTTAAGTACAACATTGAAGTAATTTTTTTAGTTACATTCTTCATATCTCGTAAACCTTTTTTTTACAAAAGTAGAATGTTTTAGCAACACTACACACTAGTAATTATTTTGTTTATGCTATTATATACTTGTTTAAGTAAGTGAATATGTTACTACTGTATTGGTATTGGGGATGGAAAAGTGGCCATCATCAGGACATGGGAAGTTGCTTTGCATGAGATCCTGTCACAACAGCCACGTTGGGATTTGCAGTTGCAGCACCTTACAAATGAGAGCACGAGACCCACAAGGCAGAAATATTGATGCTGACGCTCCCAGAAACGTTGATGCAGCAGCTTAGGTGAGCATCTACCAAGGTGCAAGGGGTGGAACTGGAAGGCCTTAGTGGTACGAGAGTGAAGGACTTAAGGCACCGAGTTGCATCGTGCTGAGCGGGTATCTCATGGCTGCTGGTGAATAAGACTGGGGTACCCGTAATGCCTATTGCTGTGGATAAACTAATGGTCAAGTAGAGAAGTACCTGTCTCACACAAGGATATGCCCTTACTCAGGTTGGTTCCCTGCTAAATCTAGATGCGGATTTCCCCACTTGTTTAATTTGGCCTGTAGAGCTACATCCCAGCATGCTCCCAGAAGACTCTGTCCACTGAGTGGTCCTGCTAGCTTGAGACAAATTAAAGTTTTTTAGAAACCCCAATTGGGATAGTTGTCTCTGCTTTGCATATTGATGTTCTCTCTTTTTTTTTTTTCTTACAAAGAACAAATTGGTTTGATTCTATGTCACTCTTTTTTAGGCTCCTGTAATAACTGCATACAACCTGGAATTAAACCTTAGCAGCTCTGTGGCTATAATAAGAGGAAGATTTATTGCCAGCTACTGTTTCATCTGCTGGTTAGATGACTAGCTGTGTACCAGCTGTATAATATATTCTGTAAAGATAGCATCATTACAAAATTTCACTCTTGGATCTCATACACCCACCAGGAAACCTGTTTTATCTTGTGCTTAGAGCAAGGAATCCAAATGAGTTATCTTAAATAAAAGTAAATAAGACTATTAGGAAATATTAAAGAGAAACTATTTAATTTCTAGATTGTTAATGTGAGAGAAAGAAGTATATTTGGAGACTAAGTGGAAGAGCTCGTGAATCTTTGGGCTCTGATTTGCACTTGGCACAGATGACAGGAGAAATGGCCAAAAACGTGGCTTTTAGCCATTCTTATGTTGACTTCTCCCCTGCATGGTTCTGGCTAACTCTTAGCTTATGTCAGAGAAGCCTTAATATCGCTCTAGCTTAATTCTCCAGGGAACTTTTTGGCAGAAAGGGATGACCAGGTGATATGGAGAAGATCTTGAGGATATGCTCCATAATGGAGGATAGAAGAAACAAGGTAGAAGAAACAAGTGCTCTGCTGATGCTAAAACTTCAAGGGATTCCCCCAGTGAGGGAAATGGTTGTGGGCAAACATGTACCTCTTTTTCAAAGAGCATGGCCAAAATGATGGCCAGGCCAAGTGCCAAGAAGTGCATTGCACCTGAAATAGAGGAGCTCTGAAATAGGTCCAACTGGTAGCACAGAGCCGCTTTGTCTTTTGTTTGTCATTTTTCTAAAACAATTAGGCCTATTATTTTATAATTAATTAAAAATATATTTAAGATAGAAATAGGAGTTTTTGAACAGCTTTGCTTTAAATAGCTGTTGTTCCGAAGCCTCACAATTCCTTTGCATTCAGTAAGTACTTTAGAAAAGCAATTCAAAGTGTGCCTCAGGTCTGTATAGTGTTACTCCTCATGCAGAATTGTAAAGCATTTGCAGTCTGCAGTAAACTGTTCGCGGCTGAAATTGCAGATAATTCTTGGCAGTGAATATAATACAAAGATTTCAGTCCTCCTGCTGATAGAAAATGTCATCATGACACTGAAGGTATTTTCTTTTTATAACCTAGAAAATTACAGATGCACACACAAACAGTGTATTAAAAATATTGTCTACAATTTTCTCAAAAGCTAGAAAACGTAGAAATAGTGGTCTTCACTAGCTTACCTTTCCTTCCTATGTGAGTATATAATGCTAAAGTCTTACATCATCACAAACTTTTTCCACTTTTACTAAGTCTTACTGAGCACAATGTGTAGTCTGACTTTATTTAAAAAAATATTTCTTGATTGTTTCGCCTCTTTTTTTCTCATCATCTTCCTGTTGTAGCCAACTGTTATGTTCGTTGCATAGTAAGAAAAGGAGTATTCACTTTCTACTGATTTCTCTTTTTTGACAATTACGTTTTTTTTAAGCTTGCACAGAAGCTCTTTGAACGTTGGGCAAACATTGATTTACCTTTACAGTGTCCCAGCTGAGCAGCTAAGTCAGAGATTGAGATCAAAAGCTTCCATTAATATTGAGTGTCAAATTTAAGATTTTTTTTTATTTGGTGTATTGTATAGGATTTTTGATGTAACTGGAAAACTAGGAATTCTGGAAAAGTAGGAATTTTGATGTAACTGGAAAACTAGGAGTAGTTTTGTACTTGTGGAAGTGAGAGGCAGAGTGATTGATGTCATCTTTGGAGAGATGAATCACACTCTTAGATGGGCAAAGTTTATCTATCAAAATAGATAGGATGCTGTTGAAGTCTCCTTGTTTCCATACATTTCTAATTTATCCCAAGGGGAGATGCATCCTCTTGCAAAAGAAAGGCCTGGTACAGGGAGGAAAATCTATGACTGTGAAGTCGGTTATTATACTGTACAATAAGGACCAAGCTACAGCTGTACGAGGACCTCTGTTTCGGAATAGTTGGAGAGTCTGGATAGTTGGCTTTCAACTTCAGTAACTGACCTTCTAGCACAACTTTACATGTGCTCTATTACACAACTGCAATCAGTATCTAGGCTACCACTGAGGTTTGATGAGGAGACTTCAGCTGAATTTATAATATCAAAACTATCTTACATGGTGCAAGACATACAGAAACAACAGTCAGATGAAGAGTAGGATAAAATAAGTTGTGGCCATAACATCTAATCATTTGAAAGGGGGTAGGTGCACTGAATATGATGTAGAGTTTACCGTACTCTGAAATAGCTTTTTCATTTTTGTTTAACTTCTTGTTTATGAGCTAATTTAATATCTCACTTTTTAAACTCTAAAATATAGTCATAGAAACATATATTCAGAGAACTTCTGCAAATAGGGCAGTCCAGCTACAAAACAGATGTTTCTAACTAAGGAAGAATTTATCAGCATAGTTAAAAAACATAAGGTTAACATATTCCAAAAACATAGCAATTATTTAACCACAGTTTTTAACCTCTGACTCCAATGGTCATGTAGCCTTTCTAATATAATTACCAAAAATGAAATGCAAAAATATTTAAATATTGGAACCAGCAGTAAAGTTTAAAGGCATAATACTGAATTAAAAAGCTGTGCTTTTTCAGAAGGTTATGATAATTGTATCTTCAGTCCCAGCCTGCCGTAGTCTTACTGATTTATTTAGTGTTTGCTGTAGTCTGCTGTGTCATGGATTTATGTTTTTCCTGCGTAATTTTCTCTTCGTAAGTAGTCTGAAAATGTTACTGTAGATCTTTTCTCTATGTGAACTTAATTTAGCCATAAAGTTAGGAACTACTAAAATGCTGTCTCATAATCTTGGAGTGTCTCATAAGCATGAAATGTCCTCGCTTGTGACATCGAAAATAGGAACTTAAAATCCCATCAAATTATTTTTATTGCAGATGACAGCTTTCATCTGCTGGATTTTGCTGCCAGAATAAGCATATTTGAGTAAGCACAAGCAGACTTTAAAGGAGTGTGCCCTCTTCTTCAGCTGTGCCGTTTCCAGTAGTTCCCATTCCCTCCCCAGGTGGGATGTAGGGAAGATCCACCTTTCTGGCACCCCTGCATGCAAACAGCCCCTGCCACCGGTGAGGCTTGACGGATGGCATTCTGCTCTAATAAAAAATACCCTGCTCAAAGCAGAGCGCTCTGTGTGCGTCACTGGAGCTATTTCAGGCTTTGCTGCCTCCTGAGCTGCATGTAAGCCGACATCGGTGACTCTCTGCTCAAATATGATTTCGTAAAAGGAAGTAGGAAGCATGACTTTCAAGCTGTGTGTGAAGATGAGCTAAAATAGTAACAGAAGTCTCTCTAGGGAGTATGAGAAGACCAAAAAAAATTCTCTCTTAAGCATACCTATTGTTAAGAAAAGATCAGTCTGGCAGACTCTGTTTTGTACCGGCTTAGCATGTTAAACACTTCTTCTTTTAACCCTTAGGGCTGGCATTACTGTAGCAAAGATACTAGGTGGCTGAAAGGAGCAAGGGAAAACTTCCTCTGTTCATTTCACCACGGAGTCTGGGCCATTAGGAAGACCAGACCTGAGCTTGGAGAGCCCGGTTTCCACATATTGCCTTTGTAGCCTGCCTGGAGGGTGCAAGCCACAAGGTTAGCAGTGGCGATGCTCGGCCTGAGGGAGCATCTCTTTGCTGGGGTTTCTAATGGGAGGGTGTGCATTAGGGCTGGACACCACTGGTTTTGATTGCTGGGTTTGGTGAGGCAGCTCCTTAGAGGGTGGCAGGGTGGACATCCTTAATGGCCGAGCATATTTCCAGGTATTCTTGGGAAATACGTGGTATTTCCATGTATTTCTGAGTGTGCTCAGATCAAACCACTCATTCAGATTCTGAGAAATTTTGCAGCTTGACTTCAGAATTAATATTCTGGTTGACCTCTTGTCTCTCAAACATAGAGAGGTTCTGACAACAGGTGCCGTATGGATTTGAAACAGCTTGAGTCTCGTTGTGTTGGTGTTGTACTCACCTTATTAACTAAAATTTGACTGTCTTTCTCTTTTCACATCCTTCATTTTGTGCAGAGTGTTTTGTGTAGCCCCTAGCACAATGTGGTGCTCGTGCGAGACGCGAGCCTCAGGTGTTACCTCACTAGAAAACAGGTCATGGCAGCAGCACTGTCTGCTGCAGTAAAGTAACACAACTGCTGTCTTTACCTGAAAGAAAGCTTTCTGTCCTCCTGTCCCTTCTTCAAACCTGCAGTGGTTAAAATCTGCTCTTTTAGACCATTGAGTTATCTGAAATTAGTCATTTCCATTTGTAATACTGTCTCATTTTCCTTGCACTGCTATATTAAATACTTTTTAGATACTTGTTGAATATTTATTAAATACTTATTAAAGTACTTGTGGTCCATTATAGACTTTAATGTAATTAGCATATGGTTACTGTGTGGCCTTTTTCTTACTGTGAGGATGGTTAAGCGCTGGCATGAAGAGGTTGTAGCACCTCTGTACTTGGAGGTGTTCAAGACTCGACTAGACACAACCCTGAGCAACATGACCTACCTAGAGCTGCTCCTTGCAAGCTCTATCAAGGATAGGACTAGGTGACTCAAATGGCCATTTTAGCCTAAATTATTCTGTGAGTCTCTCTTGCTACCCTACCAGACTTGTTTGGTACATGGCACGCACAAGAATGAGGAAGCCCCTCTCCTCGCTCAGAAGTCATTGATTGATGCTTCTGGTGGCAGCCCTTGGTTTACTCGAATTTGCTTTTGGGCCATCTGCAAATTATCATCTCTATCCCTCCTTAGCAGTGAGATTGCTGAGCAGATACTATCTTAAAGGTTGAACAATTACTTACTTACCTGATTTTTTTTAATCAGCAAACTTGAATTTTCTATTCTTTGTTTAAACTGCTTTTATCATAGTGTGTATTTCATAACGTTGTAAACTTCTTCAAAAGAATCGAAAGAATTGCTCACAAAAATCTGGTAATTTGCAAAAACAGTTAGGTTTTGAGCTTCTTTTGCTTTATGTAGTTGACTTTCAGTCATCAACAGAGTAAAGCAAAGCAACAGATGTTACGAGGTGATCACCTTGTTACTGATTTTTGTCCTGTGTGGGGTATTAACATTGCTTATGACACAAACAGAAAGTGTGGGCTGCTCTGTGCGTACTATGCTATATGTAGGTCATTATTTGACGTATTTATTCCCTACCAAGAATACTAATGAAAAAATCAAGAATAGTATCATCTTACCTATTCTGAAAAACATTGTCTGTTATTTTAAGCTTTGATGTGTACAGACCTGGTAGTGTTTTAGAGAGACCCATTACCCATTCATTACCCAAGAGAAAAATAATTCCTTGCTTTCAGGATATAGTTACAGGCATCTCAAAACAAGGACATGATGAATGATGTGTAGCATAAAGTATAAATAGTGAGGGAGGAGACATGCTTTGAGACACATTCCCTGAACTTGAATACAAATGCCAACTTCGACAAGCACTTCATCAAAATGATAGTTGAAGTCATTTTCTGAGTCAGTTCTTGACTTGGCATTATCTTCATAATAGATATGTTCTGATGAGGAGTCCAGTTGCATGTGAACTAAGGTAAATACAGTGCAATTCTGCTGTCAGAATGATTTAATAAAGTGAGAAGTGAGAAAAGATCAGAGGCAACAGATCTTCATCACCGAGAGTTAAAGAAAGTAAGGGCTGCCTTAACTTCTGCTTGCATTTCTTCAGCCCTAAGGTTGGTGTTTCATGTAGGACAGACTCAGGGGTAAGCAAAACTAGTTTGGAGGATGCTCTGATCTGTTTTTCTATATTCTTCTGATGGCGGATGGGGAATAGACACACCTTGATTATTCCCCTTTTATCAAGCAGTGCTCCCAAAATTAGTGGCCATGAGGGAGGTGACCTGTTCTGTGAGCATATTCTGTGTCAGGAAATTTGCCTGCTTGGATAGGATCCCCAGGGACTGCATTCACTAGGTTTACATGTTTACATCCAAAAAAAAAAAAAAAAAAAAGAAAAGTGTTTTTTGACGTGTTTTATGTACAGTACTAGAAAACAGATTCAATTATTTTGCTCTGCTTTGGATGATATGTTCAGCCAAGTAGCTGTAAATAATACTTGTTTAAACAGCTAATTGCATGAGAGCACTATAGTGGAAATGCTGTTTGGAGTATCGAATACATGTTTTTCATAAACACACAAGTGAGAGAATATAAATAGCAGACCATCATACCACAAATAGTATTGACTTAGTAGTGAGGGAATACATGAAGATGTATAAAGTGAATATAACCTGCAAACTGAGAAGAAGAAATAATACACAGGAAGAAAAAAAGTAAGTTTTGTCTTCCTAATGGCACTTTAATTTCCACTTTAATTTTTGTCCAGATCTAGAAGTCTGGAGACAGAGTTTCTCTTGAGAGTGAGTGAATATAGTTTTGCTGAGTTTAAATCAGAATTAGTACTTGGTTCACAAAAAATCTCAAGCTGGGATGTGTTACCTTCTGCCCTCATGGCATGATGATGTTCAGAGACAAGTTTTTTTTCTCCTTGTGGAGTTACTTTGTCTGTTGAGTGATGTGGTTTTGCAGGAAAAGAAGTGAAAATAAGGTGGAAATTTTGATTCTGAAGATTTTCTAAATACACTGTTTCTCGTGGAAGAAATAACATTGAAAACTGTTTAACATCTGGAAGCATCTATCCTTATAGTTAAGACTGCGGATTAACTGAGTACTAAACTGCCATCACATTTTCATGGGGATTTATAGAATGAACAGAAAGTGCTTAACTCTTTTGAGCCAGTCTAATTTTAGAACTGTCGTATATATAAGCAAAAGCTAGATATATTTAAAAATATGCATATGTTTAAATTGAAAGAGATTTTTTTGACAAAAGGCCCTTTGAACTTCCTAGAAAGGTAGGGAATTACGAAGCAACTAGATGTTTTACTTCAGACCTTCTTAGTTCTAGAAAAGAAATCTACTCAATTTTATAGTTCTATAGAACTTTTAAAATAGTATCAATGTGAATGTGTTAGTATTTAGCTTTTATAGTTTCAAATATTTATTATGATTAATTTTTATTATGATTAATTATATGGCTAATATCATGGCAATTGTATCCCTTTCCTACCATTATATTACAGTATCTAAAACATACTGTTTCTGTGTATATCTGTATAGAAAGTAGCTAAAGAGTCTGCCTTTTTCTAAAACAACAACAACACAAAAAAGAATCTGTTCAGCATTTCATAGAGATTGTTTTGATAACATTAAATTAAGGAAGATTTTTACCTGCTACTTAAAAAAAAAAAAAAAAGGAAGGAAGGAATTCGAAGGAAGTTTGAAGATTTAGGGTTTCCTTTTCTTTTTGTTCTATAGTCAGGCATTGCCCTCTAATAGGAAATTTTAGATTACTTTGGAAAACTATGTCAAGGACATTATCTTGCTGAAGTTTGTTGTGATGAAGAGGATGGCGTGAAGTGTTTCGTCAGCCTGGAGTCCTTCATCCACAGCTACTGTTAGTTGTAGGTCAAAATACTCCACACTTCTTTTTATCTGAGGAGATAAAAAATATTAGATAATGGGTAAGCAAGAATGTTATCTCATCTATCTGTTTGGAAAAGATTCTTTCCGTGCATATTTACATTGAGAGTTAACTGTGCTTTACAAGAAAATAATTCTCAGTAACAGTGAATAATATATTTAATGTTGAACCTCCTATTTAATACTTCAGCAATTTAATGCATACTGATACCTCTGTTTTGTGTAGTGTGTAGTGTTGATATAAGTTGTCAGCTCTGTTAGTCTGTATTTTAAATTCAGGAAAGTCGCATGTTGAGGTCCTAAAACCAATAATTTATGCTAACTTATATTATGTCAATGAATAGATTTAATATCACTGATTGAAGTGACTTTTTCTTTGTTTTAGCCCAGTTCACATGGAATCAGAGAATGGTTGAGGTTGGAAGGGGCCTCTGGAGATCACCTAGTCCAACCCCCTGCTCCAGAAGGGACACCCAGAGCACAGGGCACAGGGCGGCATCCAGGCGGGTTGGGAAGATCTCCAGAGAAGGAGACTCCACAGCCTCCCTGGGCAGCCTGTGCCAGGGCTCTAGCACCCACTTAGTGAAGAAGTTCTTGCTCACATGGAGATGGAACTGCATGTGTTTCTATAATGACTGGCTCTTTTTAATATATGATAACTAAGAAGCTGAGAAGCTGTGTCAGATGCATTGTTCAGGATTCTGCTGCCCTTCTGTTGGTTCTTCTGCTTAATGATGAGGTGAACCATGAGACTTGTTAAGGGACGTGTGTCTGGTTTTACACACCTTTCCCTCATCCTGAAGTCCAGAATTTGTGTTCAGTGCCTACACTCCCACTGGCATTGCATTGGAAGAGTTGAGATTAGTAGGAAAGGTTGAGATTACTAGAAGCGAGCTGTTGGGTTGTAATTGCTTTGTTTCTATATTATAGTGGCTATCATCCTCTCATGCAGGATGACAGTTAATTAGAGCTGGCAGTAAACTCATCTAAACTTCTTGTTATTCATATTTTCCTACATACTCTTTCTGTCAGATGAATTTCAGATCAGAATTGCTTTTCAGGTGTTTCTGTATTTTTTAAAATAATTCCCGGGTTGGACTTTATTCTGTTACATAAAGCAAATGTAATCTACTAGTCCATTATTCCTTCTATTTTTTGAGCGTGATTTCCAGCATGTAACAATGGTAGGATTTTACATGTTGAAAAAAAAACGACTAGTAATTTATTTTATTATTATCTTTCATGTGGTTTCCATATTTGTTAGTAAAAGAGACAATCAGGAATTTGGTATATAATATTCTACTTGGAGCTAAATACTAGGAAAGATTTTGAATTCTTGGGATGAATTATTTTAAAATTTGGGAGAGGGAAAAACAGGCACTAGATGACAACCATAGTATTCGTGACATTGTTTGTAAGAGGGCACCAAGAAATAAATGAATAAGTAAAATCACAAGTTAAGAGAAACACATCAAGTAACAAATATTTGGAGAAAATATGAAAGAAGTACTTGGTACAGTAAGAAGTGCTGGGTAATATGTCTGAACAATAAACTTACAACACACAAATGCCAAATTCAGAGTTTTAAATTATTTCCATGTGCTTTTTTGAATGTGTATTTCCAAAAGAAATGTACTTGTTCCTTGTTTGATTTGTCCCCTTACCAGGAATTCTTAAAATATTAGGTAAGGATAATAAGTCGCAAAACAGGAAAGAAAGAGCAAGATAGAACCATTTTCAGCTCTCTCTGGCTCTGTGTGGTTTGCTCTTTGTAACACTTAGCAAATGTGGGAACTTGGGAAATTTAATCTTAACTTGTTGCTGATGCAGAAAGTTGTGATTTGTTATGCTTGTAAGCTGTCTTGGGCAGGTGAAAGTGTTACTCCTGTGTATAGGAAAAAAGAAAACCAAATACTGTCCCAAGTGAACAGTTTGACTTCAGGAAGTCAAGCCACAGCATATGTAAAGACAGGCTGGCTAAGTCTGGTTTTAGTCTATTAACTAATGTGACACCTTTGGAAAAGCGTGTCTCCAAGAAGCTGCATCATGCCTTCTGGAAAAAAGCAGAGAAGTATCAGGAAGTTGTACTGTGCAGATCAGCTTTTAAACCGTAAATGTTTTCAATGTATAACTTGGCTTCTGTGGTAATAAGAAACCATGGAAATAACACATACAAGGATTATATTAGCCATTTCAAATTTTTAACGCAGGTGAATGATGAATTTCTGCTTTTGAAAATCTCAAAGCTAGTCATCTATGACTTTTAAACATTAAGTTGGAGAGTTGGGGAATGTGTAATGCAGTAGTTATAGCCAGATTTTGCAACCTTAAATATATTCAGTTATATTTAATTTTTAAATCTGCTGCATGCTTTCCAGTTTTAATAAGTACCTGTTAAAATGGTACAAATTTCAGTTTTTAAAGCTCTTCCTACCCAACGTTTCCATTTTTTTTGCAGATTCTGGAGGAATAACATAGCTGTATGCTATGGAATAAAGGGTTTTTTGGCTGTATTCTGGTTGCATCACCAAGGAAAAGGCAGCACTCGAGGTGTAGGGTGTGGGCTGAGCTGGGCAGCAGCCTTTACTGTGTGCTTAATCCCTACCTGTGCAGAAAGATTTTCAGCACTGGTGCCCCTTGGAAGGAAAAGGTCTGCAGGAGCCTGGCAGGGTGGATTTACAACATATTTTGGCAAAGAATACATTTAACATTCATGGCCTTTGCTCTCTTTCCACAGTATTTAGTGATTTTAGGTGCTTCAGTTTCTGTATATAGTTTCTGGTAACTTTTGAAGACTTTGACCTTCAGAATCAGCATGATGTGTGTTCACAAGCTTTACTGATGATTCAGTTGCTTTGGAACAAAATGTCAGCCGTTTTCCTCAAGTGAATTTGCTTTTATGTTGTCAACAAATATTTTGAGAATATCAAGCCACGTGTTGGCAAGATTCTTTGTCGTTTTTATGTTTTTCAAAAGATAGCTCACAGAAATCAGACCAGAAATCTTCACCCTATGAATTCTTTTGCTTTGCAGACAAAACCTGTTGCATTTGCAGTTCGGACAAATGTTGGCTACAGCGCAGCTCACGACGATGATGTTCCGGTCCCAGGCATGGCCATCTCATTTGAAGCTAAAGATTTTCTTCACGTTAAAGAAGTAAGTAAAATCAACAGCATAAGTGAATCTTTCTTTAACAGCCACCACACTTTGGATAAAAGAAGTGTCATCACTTTTTAATCATTAAGATAACATTTTGCTTTGTCCAAGCAGTATACAAATATCCTATACATAAAATAATTGTATATAAGGAATTGCATGTTCCCTTAAATAGCGTTCTCATTGCAAACAATGGTATAAATTCTTTACAATCAAATTATCCCTTACTTTGAGATTTTAAAATCTATACCTCCATATTCAATAGTGTAATATCTATGGATTTTACCATTCTAACACTCCGAGAGTTTCACTGTGCTTCAACAGCCAGTGGTTCATTCTCCTCCTCTATACTTGTATTAGCTATACGTGTACTAAAAAAAAAATAAAGCCCAATAGTTTCAGGCTTCCCTTTTCCCAGAAGTTTCCTTGAAGCATGCAATATTTTATTATTAACAATTACATATTGAGAAGTAAATGTGGTAAGTTTAAGGATGAACACAGCAGCTATCTGAGAAGGCATCAATGTTCGCTATGTTTCTTTTCCTGTAGTTTCACTTGGAAAAAAATCAAGTTTTACAGAATTTCAAATATGTAAACCCTCACTCTTAGCTCTACCTTGGAAGATGGTCCAAAGCAAGTCATGTGGTGACTTTCCCATGTTAGCCATCCTAAGCAACCTACTGCTCTTTTATGAATGATTCCCTCATTTTAGGAGCTTTCCTGGCTTCTTGTCTTCCATTCTGTTTTGTCACAAAATGGTCCATCCAGAAATGGAGATCTATAGCAGAAGAGCTAGAAAGTCAGCATAAAAGGACTGGAACAACCCATACACTTGAAATTAATTTTTTTTTCCCATTTTAAGTCATGCAATTTTTGGTTGTTGTATAGGAAAAGCGTTGATTCATGAAATCTGCTAGTATACAGTCATTAGATATTTCCTTTAAAAGGTAAAAATGCAGGTGGGCAGAAACTAAGGAAACACAAGAAGAGGATTTTTAGTAACTTTATATTGATGATTAATAATCTTTTTTTTAATACATATAAACACACAAAAACATAGTAATTTAGATTCAAACTGTATGCAGTGAAGATTTGACAGTGATTAAGAATTGTTCTGTTCTGTATTGTGACAAAAATAGGGACGTTCTTTGTTGAATCTGGAAGTACTGAACAATATAGCTCAGTTTGGTTATATTAAGGAGTTTTGCTAGGCCATCCATCTCATTTCCATTTTAAGCAAGCTGGTAATTTCAGACTTCATATGAAGTCTTACCCCTGTTTCCATATGGGCTTTA
>JAVCKT010027410.1:6318-18199 GCA_032273925.1 Rhynchotus rufescens | reverse complement strand
AAGGAAGGAAGGAAGGAAGGAAGGAAGGAAGGAAGGAAGGAAGGAAGGAAGGAAGGAAGGAAGGAAGGAAGGAGGAAGGAAGGAAGGAAGGAAGGAAGGAACACAGGGTTTTCATTTCTGCACCTTGGGCTGCAATTTAAACCAGTGATTTTTAGAACTTCCACAGAATCTGAAAGACACTGTATTACATCGACATAGATATATAAATATATAGAATTAATTAATCTGATCAACAAGAAAAAGTGTGGCCTGTAATTCAAAGTTTATAAAATCCTGAAGTATTTTATGGAAACAGCCTCAGGTTGCGCCATTTTCCTTCCCTTCCCTTCCCTTCCCTTCCCTTCCCTTCCCTTCCCTTCCCTTCCCTTCCCTTCCCTTCCCTTCCCTTTCTTCTTCCTTCTTCCTTTTTTTTCTTTTTGAGAAATGAATATATTTTGTCCAACAGAAAGCAAGTTTAGCTTTGAAATGGAAAGCTTAATCCAGACTATTTTTCTAAAAGAGCCAGCCTGTGGAATTCACGGATTTCATGGACGAGAACAGTAAAAACCCTTGCTTAACAGTGATTACAATGCACCGTGAAAGAAAACAACTTTAAATTTTAAATCATAAAAAGTGTATTTAAAATACAAAAAAAAAAAAAAAAAAAAAAATCACTTTAATGTGACCATTTTAGTAGCCGCAGCCTTCAAGAAACACTAGATTTGAAAGCACTGCTTATCTCCCCGCAGAGATAAGGCATCTTATCATGGTCTATGTGCACATACATCCCACTACAACTTGCAGACGAGCATATGAGCAGAGGAAGGGACGTGCGTGGGGTTTGTACGCTGATATAAACCTGATATAAAACATTAACACGGTAACTTCCGTAAGGCGACAAAACCCACCACGAGCGAAACAGCCCCACCGAGGGAAGTCTCACCGAGACATTTCCCTTCCCTCTAACGCTCTCCCGCTAAATCCCTTTCCATGGTGGTGCCCAACATAACGACGCGAGCGCCCAAGTGTAATTGCACAAAATTATCGTGCTATTTGCATATGAAACCCACACCTTTTACTGCCTCTCGCGGCATTGTTCGGCGGGGCTATAAATAGTGCAGCTGAAGCGCTGCAAACAGGGCACAGTTTATGAGGGGCACTTGCTGTGAATGAGGAGCCGCGCGCACACAATGTGCAAGCTGGAAAGGGCTCCTCGGCACCGGCCAAAAGGGAAGGAATGCTGCGCTTCCCAATCTCGCTCCGCTTGGAGAAGCCGATCGCACGGAGCCTCGGCCTCCCATCCGGAGAAAAGCTCCTTAAATACGAGCGTTTATGTTTTTCTGGGTGGAAAGAGGCAAGCTAAGCTATCTGTTAACTGTTTCAGGATTAATAACTGCCAAAATGTGAACACTGCACTCGGTGCAAACCATTTGCTGCAATGTCAGAGGGAAGTCCTGTATTAAGATAGCGCATGCAATGCCATTCAAAATACTCATTCGCATGTAAAAAAAAAAACTGAAAAAAAAAAAGAGATAAAAGCAAGCACGCATAAAAAAAGAAACTTGAAAAGGGGAAGGGCTGACCGTCGGCTGCGGGTATTTCATGAGGGATCTTCTACACACGGGGGAGCCCGAGCATTCCCGCGGCTGGCGGGCGCCGGAGGGAGCTGCGGGCAGAGCGGAGCGCGGCTGCGAGCGCCGGCCGCGACGGGCACCGGGCATCGCCGCCTCGGGTCCCTTCACCGTGTCCCTTCACTGCATCCCTTCACCATGTCCCTTAACCGAGTCCCTTCTCTGTGTCCCTTCACTGCATCCCTTCACCATGTCCCTTAGTGGAGTCCCTTCACTGTGTCCCTTCACTGTTGCTCTAAGGATGCTCTCCAGCCTGATGTGAAACCCTTAGCCTGGCCACTGTCTTCTCCCAGCTTTAGGAAAACAGGGTTACTCTCAAAGCAAAGCACGTGAGTGCTGATGACTTAATTAATGTATTTTAGGGCCTATTTCATTCAGAACCGGAAACATTCTTCCCTTCCAGCTGCTCTGAGGGGCTGGGAAGCTTGGTGCTTTATTCTCCACTAGACCCTGCGCAGTCAGGGCACCTTGGAGACTCCAGAGCAGGATCCCAGGCGGACACCTCTCTTTCGGGGAGGTGACCGGGATCTGCAGTGTGAGCGGCTGCTGCCCTCGCCTTCTGCATCCGAGCGAACACGGGCGCCCTGCGCGGAGGGAAGAAGAAGGTGCGAAGTCTCCTCCCCGAGCCCCTTCCATCCACGCACATCCTGGCAGGTTTTGTCCATTACAAAAACCACAAAACAAAACAAAACAGAAGTCCATGAAGAGGATTATCTCCTCTTTTCTGGAATTCAAACACATGAATGATCCTTTATTTCTCTGTTAGCCAGTATCTAGGCTAACAGATACAATAACTTTCATTCGCCACACATTAAACTGCTTAATTCAACTGCTAACTTTATTAATAATTTATTTAATTGCTTGATTTGGAGCAGACTTCGCAACGTCAGCACTCAGAGCATCAACTTCAGGAGCCAAGACAGGGAGCCCAGGAATGGGAGATGGTCTCTCCAGAGGCCAACTGTGAGTGCCTGGAACAGGCTCCTGCTCTCCCTCCTCCTTGAGTGAGAACCCAATCCTTTAATTCAGCTGCAAAACTCGCTCCATTTGGATGAATAAAGCTGCTCCTTTCCCAGCCACTCCTCAGGTTTTACAGAGGTGGATGGAGAGAAGGACTCAAGGAGATAAAAAATAAAACAGGAAAGTCTTCCAGTGTCTCAGAAAGGCATGGTGAGTATATTAACACCCAACAGGGATTAGTTCACTCAGTGTGTGACAAAGAAGTGTATTACTTTGTTTATATTTTTTTTATGTAGGAACCAAGATATGAAATTTACTTCTCAGGAATTTCTGGTCAATTTCTTAAGTGTTAAGTTACTCTACACTATCACTACGGGACAATTCCCTTTGGGTTTCTTCTTGATCCAGGTTAAATAATACTATAAAGAGAGATCAAAACTTTCTGCTGATAAAAATAAAGAATTACCATTATTTATTTTTGTTAATTTGCCTTTATTAGTAAAAAGTACAAATAGAAAAATTGTACTTAGATGAAAAAACAAACCGGGGCCCACGGCTTCGCAGTGTTTGCTATTCCTTGCACGTAGCAGAGGTGAGGAGGCTCAGAAGATCTGCAGCAGACCCAGGCTTCTGCAGTCCTAACCCACGAGGAAACACTTACGTGTAGATGCAAGACAAGGGGAAGGCTCCTAGCAAATGCAACGTGTAAAAATGTGATGCAAAAGCAATCTGTGTGAAACAGGACGTGAGCTGCGTGGACACGCTTACATTCAAGCAGCCTAGTGGCTCCATCGGCCCCACTTCCAGTGTTTTCACCTGGGACGTCTCCCGAAGTTCTGCCAGCGCTCCCGCTGCTGGGCTGTGCGTGCTTCCCAGTGCGGCTCTCGGGAAGAGGGAATACGCCAGGGCAGCCATGGAGAAGCACCAGCCCAGTGCCGCAGTGCTCTCCAATACAGGGCGAAACTGGAGAGCCGGACCCTGCTCCTATGCAAAGACTGCACCTCAATGTACTTACTGTACATATATTGCATAATACAGACATATCTCGCACCAAGTAGTATTCGGTGCATTACACAGTATATGTTACGCAGTGTACTTCTCAGAGGACACAGTTTTTATTCACATTTTATTTTCATTCAGGGGAAGACAAGACGCCGGGCTGAGGGCGAAGGAGGAGGCAGGAAAGGGTTCAACAGCAATAACTCCACTTAGTGTTTGAGCGAGCGCGGTAATGAAATCTGTTTGCTGTGCTAGCTGTCTCCACATCGGGCTGTAATTACACCACAGAAGGAAGAGAGGTAGCTGAGTCTCAGCCGAGATCATTTATGTAAACTCAGCCTTCTTGTCAACGCCGGGCTCGGGTTGCACGCGTGCAAACCGCAGAAACCATCTCCTGTGAGCGAAGCAGAGAGGGGCCGGGGCTGCGGGCTGTGTGTGCCGGGCCGGGGCCGGGGTCTGCGCTCGCTGCCGCTGCCTCCCGCCGGCGCCCGGCCGTTCGCACCGCCGCGTGCACGGAAACGTGCCGCAAGCGCAGGCTGCTCCTTCGTGCGCCGCTTGAACCAAGGCAAGGATATTCCCTCCGCCCCACAGAGCTGGAAAACATCCCCTCCTTTGACCCAGAGCAAAGCACACTTCTTACAGGCAGCGCATAAAAACGCAGGCAGCCGCCTCCCTTACACAGAGGGAGATAACACAGAGCCGGATTAATATTTGACGGCACGTTTTGAAGCTCCTACTTACCACGCTTGACACATTTTTTTCCCGGCAAGTTTCCGGGCGCCGGGCAGCACCCGGCGCGGAGCAGCTTTGTGTTTGAGCACGTACAAACCAGCAGCGACGGGAGGCACGAGGGAGGACGCGTGGGACACAGGGGCCTTTCCCGCTGCCCGCTCTGTCCCCTGCACCCCAGCAGCGGCAGCAGCGGCAGCAGGGGGGCAGGGACGCTATTCCCTGGCAGGTCGCGAGCGCTTCCCGGGGCTGGGAAAACCGCAGGCCTCCGCCCTGGCGCCACGGCCGCCGGCGCCCAATCAATACGGGCTGATTTCCTGGCCATTTGCTGAGGGCACAGGAGCGGCGCTCATTAATTATTTCTACCCGCGCGGCCTCCAGCACGTGTCTGGCACGGCGCGCGCGAACGGCTTGACCTTCTTCCTTCTTTTTTTTCCGTCTTCCTTCGCCTCGCTCCCCGCTCCGTTAGTCTTGAGGCTTCCTGGGGGCTCCGGTCCGCGCCGTGGCCGTCCTCGCCCGGCGCCACGCCGCGCGTCACGAGCGGCCGCTGGCGGCACCCACGATGTTGGCGAGCGCCGCGCGCGCCTCCGAGGGCGGGAAGCGCTCGAGGGCGGCGAGCGCCCGCGCGCCGTGGTGCCGGCACAGCTCCAGGGCGGCCGGCACGGCCCTGCCGGCCCCGATGGCGTCGCGCAGCTGTGGGAGACACAGGCAGAGCGGCGTCAGCCCTCGCGCGGCCCAGCCCCGCACGGCCCGGCCATCGCGGCGCTCGCGCTCCCTCTCCATGAGGTAACGGCCGACGAGGCCGCGGCGCCCGCGCGGGGCCGGCCCTCCCGCGCACCCAACCCGGCAGCGGGGAGGAAAAACCCCGAATGAACCCAGATACCCAGGCACTTGTCCGGTGGCACCTGCCCGGCTACATCCAGGCAAACTCAGCCCCGCGGCCCGGGCAGGGAATTAGACAAGGCCTTGGTGATAACACATCGCAAGGGAAGGAAAACATTTCCACGGCATAACAGGTATTTCATGGCAAGCTGCTGGAAAGACTTAGCACATTAAAAAACTTGGGTAAAGAAGTTCTGTCTCCCATGAAAGACTATGTATCTAAAATGCCAAAGAAAACAAATATATTTTTTTCTATACCTCAGTTCAGTCAAAGCTCCTAAAAGTAATCATATTTATCACCTTATCACCTGAAGTCACCTTTAATGTGTTCTACCTGGACTTCATGGTTGGGATTCATCACTGTGCCTGCTTTTAAAAGATGGGTTTTTATTTTTGAGTGCAGATATCTACAGTGAGTAATTATGCAGTGTTTTATAAGCTGTGTTTTCCTGCGGCACACAGCACAACTTGTCCCAAGTCACTTACGAGCACATCAGTATAACCTTATCTAGAGGAAATCGTGTCAAAAATATCCGAACCATGACAAAATTGTACAAGTCATCCATTTTATATAGACTCTTATGTCTATATAGAATGATTGACACTTCTTATCTGAATACAAGCTGAAGTGGATTCATTATCTGTATTTAAAGATGAAATTAGTTGAAAGCATATTACAGCACTTCAGTGCTCAAGTCCCAATTCATAAAATTTTTATTCCCCACTTCAGTTAGAATCTTCCTGCACTGCTCTATGGAAAAGAATTTATCCTGAGGCAGAAATGCATCGCATAGTTAATTCAACATAACATCTAAAGCTTGGGAATCAGCCACGTAAGCACAGCTGCACAGCAGAGGTGAAGACAGGTGAGATGTGGTAGTCTAGCAGCGTGAAAAGGGGTTTCTCCTCCATGCTGGAGTCAAAGTTTGGTGAAATTGTGGAATCCCCACATCTTGAAGTGAACTCTGCTGGCTCACTAAAATATTTATCATGACTGATGGTAATAATTATGTAAGTATCTATTGAGATATTAAAGAAAAAAAAAAGGACATGAAGCAAAAGTCTTGAGACTGGTCAAAGATCAGAGTGGCTTAGCCTAAGCACACACAGTTGTGTGCTCATGTATGTGCTTATATACTAAGAATACACTAAAATCTGCAAAGGAGGAGAATTCAGACACTAATGTTGTTTAGTCATGAAGAATTTGTCATCCTTAAAAATGGACCTGTTCCATATTCTACCTGCAGAATCAGCTGGCGCAGCCAAAGTAACGTAGATAGATGGAGGCAAACCATCATGGATTAAGCAGACTGTGTGTCAATTCTAGCTCAGCCAGGGTTGTAAAATTGTGGTGGTGGTTGGAAAAAAAAAAAAAAGAATGGGAATTGGGTTCTTTTAATTGGTTAGTTATTGAAGAAATATAGCACATAAATCCATAGGAAACCAGCCTGCAGTAGCCCTGCTGTAGGCAAAACAACTAATTTGAGTTTATGTTGTTTGTTGTACTCCTGTGCACTTTCACACCCAATTTTGGGGCCTCAATGATTTGTTATAACGAACCTTCACAAACGAAGTATGTAAGAAAAAAACTCCACATATCTAGTTTAGATGCACTTTTTTTTCAATTGCTTTTAGATAGAAACAGTTAATGTAGGAGGCTGGTGAACACAGAAGGGGAATGAACTGCTTCTATTTGCTGCTCTACAAACTTAAATTACAACCTTCCATTAACTTCTTCTAAATACAAGAATCTGCCCTCTTAGGCTCATATGGCATCACTTTGTGCACCAAACATTTCACCCGTCATTAAAACACAACTTTTCTTCAAAGTGGCACTCAGTAATTTAAGCAGAATACAAGACAAATCACAAATGACTTACAAACCCTTCCCTGCAGCTGCGTTTTAAGTTTCTAAATGTTCAGAGCATCGGTGCTAAAGCCCTCCTGCTCTTCTTCCTAAAGGTGCCAGAAAGCTGGAAGATCACAGAGGGGATCTCATTATCCACATGCAACTTAAAGGACAACCTTGCGATAACACAGCCCAGGTGGGAGGTGATTCCCCCCTCACATTCTGCTTTCATGCAGCACCTTCGTTTTCCTTCAGGATATTCAGATACTGTCCAGGTTCAGCAGTTTTGCCTGGGACACATGAAGCTCAGAAGCCCACATTTTTATGCCTTGAATCTAAAGAAAAGGCAGCAACAAACCATTCATGGACTGGGGAAAACAAAAAGGGCAGGGCAGTGGGAGCAAACGGAGTCTGGCTCCGTTCCGCCTGCTCGGCTCCCCTGCCGCGAGATCAGCCTCATCATTCGATCTGCAGTTCATTTATTTTCATTTCATTTCACGGGCTTTGCCTGGAAGGAGGGTGGTCCGCAATTACAGAGGGAAGGAATGAATGGAAAGATATGGAAAGGAGGGCACTGATGAAATTTTCTCACACTGAGTACTTTGCATATACCAAGAGGAGTATGGAACTGGCTCTGTTCCCCTACCTTGCTCCTTCCTTCCTAGGCTAGTTCCCAGGCTCCTTCCTTACTAGGCTAGGCTTGCTTCCTAGCTAGTTCCTGTGCTAGTTCCCAGCATTATCCTCTGCACTCCCATGTCTTAGATGTGCCCTGCAAATAAAGGGCAGCGAGCCACTGACTGCACCTTGGAAAATGTCTCCTGCCAGTTCTGGAAAGGAGAGCTTTATGAAAACTCCTTGGTTTCAGGCTTCCATTTCCTATCCTTCAGGAGACAACCACAAGCACCAAACAGATGGATCAGGGGGTGTTTTCCACTCAACTTTCCAAAGTTTCCAAGCACAGAACCAAAATGAGCCTATGTAAACCAGATAGGCAGACTCCTACCTAGGAAAACAGGTATCTGATCTCCTGACTGCTTCAGTATCTGGTCTATCTGTATCTGTATCTGCATCAACACCAAAGCAGTTTGAGGTAATGACCATGCAACTACGCACAGTCTCTGTAGCAGGGACATGCTCTAGGCTAGAAATGCACCTTCTCTATACACTGACTTGCCCTCTTAACCCTACCATAAAATCAAACCAGTGTGTTGATGTGTTTCACCTCACTGCTAATGAGCTAGTGAGACTTCAACAGGAAATTATGTCCTCGAGTGCAACATAGATGAATGGTACAAAGAGAATGTGTTGCCTAGCTCATACCTTATATAGAATAGGAATAAATCCAAAATTCTTGTTCCTACTTTGTAGGATTTCTTTTTTTTTTTTAGTATTTAGGCACATAAAGTAACAAGTAAAGGATATTCAATACTTGGGATAGCAAGCTTGCTGGGATCTACACAGCTTTCAGAATCTGCTGACTTGGCATAAATAACATTCTGAAAGGCTGTGTGTGTGGGAACATCTCCCACTACCTGCTCATTTTGTGAATGGTACTAAACACTCATCCAACAGAGGCTGCCTCTAACCAGATTTGTTAAGATCCAGCCAGATTTATCAATAAGCAGCAGGCTGAGAAGTCCACACATTTTTTTTCCCAAGTATCTGAGCTCTCCCTTTTCCTCTGTAGCCCGTTTTTCTGGAAGCAGTGCCCCCTCTCAGCAAAAGTGACCAACCACAGGGCAGCCGTCATGGTCAAGGGAAGCAGCTGCTGTCAAGAGAAAAAAAGCCAAGAGAAATCTTGTCATCGAACACAGAGTTTCAGTATTTGTCTTTCAGACCAATTATTCTGGATTCCTGCTGGACAGAATGGGCTGTCCCAGAGGTGCTGGAGCTCAAAGAAACAACCTGGGGAGCACTAGATTTTGGAGACTGAAAAAAACTATGCAGACGAAAGACTGCAGGTGCACAAGTACAAAGAAACTCTGAAACTCCTCTGTTGATGCATTTCTACCATCCCTTTGGATAGCTCCACTTATAAAGAACAATGAATTCTATAGAGGAAAAAACTCTCTGAATATGTGATAAATATGTTGACTGTACTAGATTTTGTACACACGAGGAGAGTAACAACAGCAAAATGTTTAATCTGGTTTTTGCACTGGTCAAACTTAGGATTTTTTTTTTTTTTTAAGTGACAAGATATCAACAGCAAAAATAATTTTTTGTTTGTTTTAGAAAAATGGCCCTGAACAGTTAAACTTCTTATGCATTGAAATCCTCAGAAATCATGTAATCTCTCTGATATTAGATAAGCTTAAACACTTTAAACTTTTGAAATGTACAATAGTCACTGAAATAAAAAAGGAAACCTAAAAAGACAAAATTTAAATTGATCTGTGGTTGGGTGGCTGACTAATGCATTAAGTGTTTACAATGTTCTACCCCAGCTTCTCTAAATTTGTTTTCTCTTTTGTGGGAACATCATGCTCAATAGGTACTGATGATCTAAAAAGCAGCTGAAACATTGTCTGGAAAAGGCAGGACACGTTCCGCAGAGCAACTTTTTGTCTCACATTTGTTTTTTAAGCACCTTGGGATCTTCTCGGCATTCGCTCTTTTCTTGTGGCTGGACAGAGCATTATGCTCTTCCTCCTCAAAAAGAGGCACTGGAAAATTTATTTACTTATCCAGTTTATTTAAAATTTAAATTTTAAACTTAATAACTTAATAACTAAAGTGCATCATTTCATAATGTTATAAAACACACAAAGCTTTCCTCACCTTTGCTGGATAGGGACAGAATGATAAGCTACATGAAACTGCTGTGTATATGTATTTATCCACTATTGTTTTTTAGACACTTTTTCTACAGAAGAGGTAAAGACATACATCTGTAAAGCACAGAATAGCCTGCAGAAACTTGCATTTGTATAACTTTACCTCAGCAAATATTTTTGCTTACTGAGCTGATAAAAGGTAAACTAACTTTTTCCTTCTGGCACAGAAAAGCCCTCCCGTAGGAGAAGACCAAATCTACTAAGAGTCAGGCCCAAGAGCAAAGGAAAGAAACAGCCTATTGGTAGGGAACACTGCTACTCTGGCTGTTTGGCAGCTAATATCATGTCAGGGGTTTCACACTTGGCTAGGTGTGTTAAAAATAAGCCTGATTGATTCTACAGACCCTTTATGTTTTAGAAAGGATAACAGCTTTTCCTTATTACACCTTTCCAGGTCTTTGACAACCAACTTACTAGCTTCTAAATCTAAACAAGGGTAGGTAAATGGTGTCTTTTCACCAATAAGTGACTTTCTTAAATTATGGTCTTGCAAATGGCTATTAATCACCATGTTAGTACACCCAAGCACACACAGTTAACTTCAGATTCACGCTAAAAGATGTGCTAAGTGTTTATTTTACTAAAGCAAGTAGTGTTGAATTCTCATTCCAAAGAAGCTATAGAAAAGACCCTCAAACTAAAAACAAAGATGCAAGTGATTTGGGTGGGTGATTTACACCTCAGGTAACTGTATTCTCTTTCTTTACAGTTTTGCCAAGGTCTGATTTAAAAGGAAAAAAAAAAAACATTCTTCTCCTTATACAATCAAAAAAGAAACCCCAAACCTACCCAGAATTAAGAGCATAAGTAAAAATATCCTTCATTTAATCAGAAGCTTGAGCATCTTGACATACATTACTTCCAACAAGGCAGAGAATGTCTTTTGCTGATGGTTTTGGCTGCTTTCATGATATTACTAACACATGCAAAATAATTGTATTCACAAGTTTCAGGGAAAAACTACAGCCTCATGCAGGAAAATACTTCTCACCTATATCTGCATCAGAACCTCCACTGAATTTACTCGCACCACCTAGACAGCTGCTTTTTGTCAGTAAGAAATCTCAGAAATATCATTTCAATATCGCATGCAAAGTTACAAGTCAAAGTTCTCAAGCAGCCTCAAAACTGGAAAAAAATACAAGGCTGTTGTTTTTAAAGGCAGCATGTAGAGCAGGTGGATCTCAGTCTGACCTTCATTCCTTAATTAAATGGAAGGCCACAAGGAATCAGATACAATATTTTTGAGTAAGCCTACCAGCTAACAGTTCTGACACACATTTATTTATGCATTCAAATAAAGGAACAAAGTTTGTATTATTATTATTATTGTAATCAAATGGCATGTTGGAAGTTCATAATAAAAATGAAAAGAATAAAAACAATCTAATTCTTGGAAGTTCTGCAGCTAGTGTTGGGGATATTCCCCTTCAATTAAGTAAGACTCAAAGAGAAACAAAATCTCAAATTTGAGTAGGAGTTATGACAGGATTTACAAACTCCAATGACTTATCAAAGAAAGTAACTTCAGCAATAGAGTAGAAAAAGATGGGAGGACCTTGAGGCGGGGAAGCAAAGGCAGAATATGTGCAAAAAAATGACTCTAGCAGCAGTGAAATAAACATGTTATTATAGAGAAGGAGAAAAAATACTAATTTGTGTTGCACATTATGTCTTCTAATTGGCTGTGTGCATAAACTAGTGAGCCACTAAGTGGGGTGAGCTGCAGGTTACCAGGGTCACTTTGCATGGATGTAACTAATGACCATGTCTATTTATTTATTTATTATTACCATTATTATTTTTTAATGAAGAAACCTAGCAGGGAGGATGCGGCACCTCCATATTCAGCCTGGACGCTACTACAAGAACGACCAAGTTGTCGTAGAATTGAGACCAAATCTTCAACAAGACTTTTGTCTGTGCTCACAAAGACAGTGCAGCTCTTCTTCAGGCTCCTTATTCCCTTACTAGACCTGTGGTATGTGGGAGAGGGGCAGGGAGGTGACTCGTTC
>JAVCKT010027406.1:0-21539 GCA_032273925.1 Rhynchotus rufescens | reverse complement strand
AGTCTCTTCCAACCTCAACCATTCTGTGAATCTCTAAAGTCAATCTAGGCATGGCTTCCAGTTGCCAAATACATTTTATGTCTGTATTTGAAAGTGGTCAAGCAGCAAGGAGCACTGCTGACCTAACTGGGTCATGTGTAGTGGTCTAGACATAAATTACGGATTAAGTTGAATGAAATGATGGAACTGGACTGAGTTCAGCAGAAGGCCACCAGGGATGTCCGAGCTGGAGCACTTGCCCTGTGGGGAGAGACTGGGAGATTAGGGCTCATTCAGCCTGGAGAAGAGGTGGCCTTGACAGATTTAATAGCAACCTCAGTGCCTGTGAGGAGGCTCTCAAAACATAGGTATGCGTTAAGAGCAACAACAGGCATTATTTGGAACAAGGGAAGTTCAGGCTGGATCTAAGAAACTGTTTGTCCATGGGCACAATGAGGCTGTGGAGCAGGTGCCCAAGAGAGTGTGAGCAGTCTCCTTCCTTAGAGGTTTTCAAGTTGATTAATATTAAACATTCATTTTTCCTTGGTTCAGTTCTGTTTCTTCCCCTCCCTTATTTATGAAGTATTAAAACATACACATCCCATAAGCACACACAAAAAGAAGAAACAACATGAAATTCTCCTTGCAAAAGTGCCTGGCTATTTTAATTATTTTTCAGGGTTTCCCAGTTCTTTAAATGAATAAGCAAATTCCATGTGTATTCAGAACACAGCAAGTTCCTAGGAGTGGCATACAATTGATAGTATCTGATAAAAGCATGCTTGTACACAGCATTTTTTCTTAACAGCGCTGTGCATTCATTGTAAAGTATGATCACAAGGATGCTTCTTATGGGAATTATCGTGTAATTTTACTAGAAAAGATATTTTATATGTTGTTTATTTTCTATTTTAAGAAATGTGTTCCATATTTGCAGAAGAAAGTGGATATAATTCAGTAATAAACCGAAAGAACTCTCTTAATACCTATAGAACTTAGTATGCCTTTCAGAACTATTCAATAAAATTCCATTTACATATTTTTCTGATGTGTAATCTATGCGACCTTCAGTTACTGTTTGTTTTTTAAATCTGAAAAATGCCTCCAAAGTGTAACAGCCTCGAGTTTGAAATAGCCCAGTAGGGTATGTAATGCATATTTTAGCATGTTTTCTTTTAATTTGTCCCCCACACTGGCGCATGATTATATGAAGTCCATATTTTTAGAGCCAGCAGTACAAGGGTGTAAGCTGTGCTTTGCTGGGCTAAAAGATTCAGCAGTCTAATTTATCCTGCACAGTTAAGCGGTTTTCCACGGCACTTAGCTAACACTTCAAGCTCTAACAGTGCCCCTGAGCCATAGAGGAAATTTGCATGTAAGGAAGGTTTCGAATCTGTTGAAACCTCAGCTCAGAGCTAAAGAGCTGCTATCATGGCTCTGTTGACTAACATGAAGTGAGATCGTACAGAAAAGCTCGGCTATGATCGACAGATGCCAAAGCTTAGGTTTTGATATGATTATATATTTCTTTCATGCACAGCAGTGGGAGCCTGTGAGGGAAGCTTCAGGAGGGTAGTAGTCAATGGGTCTGTGCAGCAGTACACAAAATACATTACTCCTGGCAGTTGTCGAGGCAGAAATATTCAAAAAATTAGCTGAAATGCATTTGATCGTACACGGCATGCTTTAATAATTTATCTTATACCTTATTAGCAAAGGCTTGTGTGTAGCTTGCAACTGGCAAGACAAGATGAAAGGCTACCTCCATGGAAATACAAGATATTTAGCTCAAATTTTTGCATTTCAGTTTGGTAATTTCCCTCCCCACCTCACCCCAATTTTGATTAGTGGTATATAAGTTTAAATCTTAGAGTACCTCTTCCTTTATCATGATCCTCTTCAATGAGAGCAGTGAACTTTATTAATGACAAGTCTACCAAGCTTTTCTGAGATATCATGGCTCAGAATAGTATAAATACGTATTTGTGGAAACTTCTGTAGAAGCATATTTGGAGCAAATATTTTTTAGGAAAAAAAAAGAGAGAGAGAGAGAGATTTTGGATTTATTTTTAAATTCCACTGAGCTGAAATGCTATGTTAATCTTCCCAGGACTTGCAAGTACAAAAGTGTAATTTCTAAGCTCAGCTTAAGAAACTGTTGGATTCTGACTAATGATTAGGTACTGTAAATACCACTAGGTGAGAGAATTTCATCTAAGAATATTACAGAAATGCTTGAGGATTTTATTGAAGAGAAAATATAATAGAAATATTTTATCTTTAGGTACATATAAGGCCTTTTCAGAATTAATGCTTCTGTAAAGTGAGAGCACATGGAGTGGATTGATCCAATTGTCTCTCTGCAAATGAGGTCTTTGCCTCTATCCAGCTTATTTTATGGTAGAGTTGCATCAAAAAAATGAATAAAACAACTTGTTTTTCTGTAGAGAACTCTCCTCAAAGCAGAAAATGTAAAAGATGTTCTTTAAATTTGCCTAGGACAGTTGGTGGAGGTGCAGTGCCTGGAGGGATTTAGGGGCAAGAGAGTGGCCACGGCTTTGGGTGAAGCAGTGCAATATTGCAAACTTGCAAGCTCAGATGACAGCTCAAGGAAGCAGCTGTAACCTAAATCATGTCTGCTTTCCAATGCAGAATTTTAGTTTTAGCTGCTCTAAATTCTTCCCTTCCCCAGCTTGCGTGCATGCAATATATGCTACTGCATTTACTATATGCTTCAATGATGTGCCTTAAAAACAGTTTCTTAGACAGAACAGCCTAACCCAGGGCTTTCTGCCCAAACACAAACGTTTATATGATGCTTTTCAGTAGCACAGCTGGTACTGTGAGATTTACATGGCATGAGAACTGAATCCGTTCTAGGCTTGCATTCTAGGACTGATCCCCAAGAAGGTGATGGCTTAAACGTAGCTTCTCCTCATTTTACTGGGAGTTTCATCTTGTGTTTTAAAGAGCTGCAGAACAGGCTCTAAGGAAGAAGCATCTACCAGGTGTCTCTGACAGCTTGGTTTGAAAACTAGGGTACAGATCCGAGATGTATGTACTGCTGTTGTGAACGAATATTCTGTGGCAATAATGACTCGAAGGGACAGACAAGGAAGTCTGTGATGTTGCCCATGCAATATCACAGATCAGTGCCCATGCCCATGTGCCACAAGGCAGAATCTGATGGCAAATAGAGCCTGGTTCCTAGAAAACTTTATGGATCAGATGAAAATATTTCCTGATGACTTCTCTTGGAACAAACTATGTAACGGGCTTGTTGTTTGAAGAGATATAGTATTGTTTTAAGTGGTAAACTGTGAAATACATCTTAAAAGAATCATTTTATTCTGCAAATTGTGATGTTTTTATCACAGAAAAAAAGCTAATAGGCATCCATAAAGAATTCATATTTGCAAGGTAATAGGAGCAGTGTCTCATATCAAAATCTTAGGATGCATCTATTGGAGTAATAACTTCTGGTTTAAAGGATTTTACAATTTCTTGTAGGATCTGAGAGCTTTGTGCAAACATTTCAGAAAATGTGGCTGTCAGTATAAACAGATGCATCAGAGTTCAAAATATATTATGGAAGAACAAAAACATTATGTAGTTGTCAGAGTTATATCTCCAGCACAGTTAAGTTTCCACATTAGAGAATATTGGAAGAGAAAATCTTATCTACAGAAAGAAATAATAATAAAAAAATGGGTTTAGTGTTTTACTATGATCGTCAAATTTATGGGAAACACCATGATAAAATAAAGAAGAAAATAATGCTTGCAACTTTACAGAGGAGGCAGTAAGCCATATGCACTGTAATATGGAGACTGCTGAATGAATGTTGGCTGCGCTGGCTGAGCCTCGTTCAGTTTAGCACCAAACAGAGGTGTTTTAGATTAGACATTAGATACTATGCAGAGTCTAAATAAATGTATCTGTTGCTTAGTCTCCTGAAGGCTGGCTGACTTAATTCAGATGCATTTCCACGGAGGGCAGCTCTGACCATGGGGAAGTCCAGTCGCCAGCAGAACTCTACAAGTTTTGCTGGGATTTCTTTAGTCATTCTGTCTTTTTAGGAAGATTCACTACTGCATAATGCCTAATGCAGCGCATAATGCAATGGCAGCTTAAGAAAATGATGTCATACAAAAGGAGAACAAAATAGGCTCTTATGATCAAGATAGTATTCACAAAATAGCATTGTTATATGTTAGAAAAGTAAAAAAAAGTGAAAACAGAAATGAAGATCCAGTGAAATTATTGCTGAGGACTACTGCACAGGAACATAAACAAATGCATGAGAACACTAATTTGGTTAACTGTTTAAATGGGAAATAATTTTCTCTCAGAACTTTGCACACGTTGTGTATTTGGTAGATTTTACTGGTTGTCCAGGGACAGGCCTGTAGGAACTCAGGCCAAGAATAGGACTATGTAGGAGAAAATGACAAGGCCCCTTGTAGGCTACTGGCCTATTTTCTCTGTTTTCTGATGAGTAACAACCAATCTTGTGCAAATAAATATTCAGGACTTCCCAGTTTTGCTGGTTACTGAACTGTGCATTTAATAAGCAATGTAGTCAGCCAAATTTGAAAAGTCATGAATCAGTGAAGATTAAATATCAGAATAAATCAAGCTTAGGTGGTGTCGATATCCATTCTTACGGTGTCCTTATCCATTCTTTTAAACCATCCTAACCTTTAGCATTAACATACATAAAAAGAATGTAAAAATTGCTCATGACCATAAGTTATGACGTGCATTGGCTTAGTAGTTTTGTGAAACCTGTAAATGAAAGAATGGCTTTATAAATCTCACAAAAATAATATATGCAGATGAATGTTCATATGGAGTTCATATATAGAAACTCCTTAATAGTTCATACTCTGTGTTTTCATTTTTTTCTGCATTTAAAAGATAATCAGCTTTGATATTCTTGGGGAAAAAAAAAAAACAGTTGTGGCCAGTTATTTCCTCTGCTTAATGTCGACTGTAGTCCTGGTGTCCTATCCTTGTCATGCCTTTCACTGCAGAGACCTACCCCAATTTGCTTTCCTGTTTAATTTTCATCTCTTGAGCCAGTTGGGCTCTTTCAGGTGCAGTACATACAAGAAGTCATCCTCCTTTCGTACGTCATATTCCTCTCCACCTGTATAATTTGTAATCTAAATCAGCAATACTTCAGATGTTAGAGCAGCACTTATGTCAGGCTGTCATTTGCCCCTTTTGATGCTTACTTACCTAATCAGTAGTAATCATTATTTTCCTTCTGCAATTACTATAATGGAACTGATTCCTGAAATGGAAAATGGAAGACAGCTACAGACAGTTTGGAGAGCGCTGTCACGCGCTCACAAGGGCAGGCACATTTCATAGAACACTTTCGTTTCTCAGAATTTGCCCAGAAATGCATTTGGGGAAGGAATAAAGCAGGCATCTGGTCTGTATTTTCAGCGGACCATGTTTCTGCTGTGTGGGAATACAAGATTTTCCCAAACAGGTCCTTCTTGGGTGGCCTGCTTTGCCCTGCTTGTTTTCTACAAGGCATGAAAAGAAAGAATAAAAAGAATAGATTCATCAGAATCCTTGTTTTACATGGAAGATTTCAAGCCAACTGAAAACCCAGTTGTGATCATCTGAATTCCTAAGGCAGTATTGAAACAGAGAGGGAAAAAAAAAGGACTGCAACACTGAATGTTGTGGTGCCAGATCATTAAATCATTGTTTGTACTTTCTTTCCCACTTACGCTTCTTGCGAGTGTCATCAGAGTACAGTTTAACTAGATGTTCTTAAACATCTACAGCGCTAGTGGCCAGGGAAGACGGCAAGAGAAAGCTTTCCTGCTCTTCCCAGATGGATCTGAGGCTGAACCAGTGGCTCAGCACGTGCGGCTGTGCTGCACTTCCAAGGGCTCCGGGGGCTCTTGGTGCTCGCAGTCGGGTTGAGCCCGGCAGTGGCAGGCACAGCAGGCAGCTCCGATTCCATGTGCTGAGCGGGAAGGTGAGTGTCTCAGCCCAGCTGCCTCCTGAGGGTCAGGGGAAAGCCCAGCGGGAGGATTTTCGAGCTGGCGTGATGACTGACCGTGGGGAAGAGCCCTGCTGTGCACGGGGTGCTTGTGTTGTGCTCCCCTTTATCACTAGCCAGACATTGCTTTGGAAGGAGGAGGGAGAGCAGTAAGATGGCAGCAAAACAAATATATAAATGAATAATCCTGAAGCAACTCTCTGATGGCATTGAGGGTTGGGGATTTGTTTCTGTTCCTAACAGCTTCACTGATTTGGCAGTTCTTCCCAATAGGAAGATTGACTCTATGGCATCACTAGGAAATTTGTATGAAACTCAGATGACCTGGTGATGATGCACTGCAGGCTGATTTGCTTGTTGCCTTACAAAGGGATATTATTTTGAATCAGAATACCGAGAGGAGATTGCATTTGTATTTGGTAGGTGCAATGAGAAGTAGCTAGCACAGTCTCAGTGCTAACGTCTGCATTTCTTCACAGGAGTTCAGACATGCCCCGCAGAACGGCTCGCACTGGAAAGGACGCCCCTCTGCCGAGAGCCCCGCGGAAACCCCCTGCACCTCCAGGATGGCTTTGCAGCTCCCGTGGCCACAAGAAGGCCTGAAGATCCTGGCTATCAGCCTGGCTTTTCTGGCTGTTCTTGTTACGTTTTACTACGGGCGGATGTAAACAGGACTGTGAACTGGAAGAAGTTCTTTGTGAAATAGTTTAACTGTTTAAAGTCTTCAGAGGAAGCACTTTTGCCACCAACTCTCGTTTTTTATATATAAAAAGAAAAAGAATATATAAATTTGGCAATAATTTGTATTCATCCTATGCCTTTCCGGTCATTCATAGCTTTAGGGATACCTCTTTGCCAATATTTGAAAACTTCGTTTGGTCTAGCAAAAAAATAAAAAGTTAGTCACATCTTTGCTCTTGCCTCTTTTTCTGAAATGATGCAGTGTTTGCATTATTTATTCTTTTCATATCTGCTGTTGCAGTTAAAATTGCGTATAGAAAAAAAGTCATAGAGTTATTAAGGAATCTTTTCATTGAGTAATATTTTATAGGTAGAAAATTTAAAGCTTCCTTAAAGATTTTGCTTAATACAGTGTGATGGTTGGATACACATCTTTTTCTGTTATAATCCAATATGAAATGCAAGGACTGAGCCATTACAGTCTGTTATTTGTTGCTATTGATTTTGCTGTCATGTCTGAAAGAATTTTTGGCCTGCCATCTTGCCTGTCAACTTCAGAATGAATTAATGCTGCAAAAATATTTTTTTACATATAAAATGGTTTGAAAGATATTGTTTTTTTATCACCATATGGGAAGATTGAAGTCCGGTGGTGGAATTCTGCTGAAAGGTGGATTTAATACCTCTGCTGTTTGAACTTGGCTTAATGGCTAGAAGAATATGAATCTTGCTTTAGCTGTGTGTTGAACCAGACTGTGTATATGAAAATACTGCTTTCTTAGTGGGAAGGTTACATTTCACACACTGTATTTTGGTTTACTTTCTGCAGCCACTTCTGTCATGGCAGGATCTCCACACATCTTGAGACTGTGCTGGTCAGTCAGGGGCTGGAGTCCATGCCCAGTTGTGCTGCCGCTGCCCCATGACATAGGGGCTCATTCCCTGCTCATTCCCTGTCCTCTTTCTGGATCTGTATCCAAACTTCCACTTGAAAAGTCAATTTAAAATCTTAAGGGCAGGGACTGTCTTTTTTCAGTGCATTTTAGTACAGTTTTTGTGTAGTACCCATCGCAGGCACATCTGAGCTCCCTGCATGGCTCTACAATGCAGGCAAATATTCCCTTGGGAAGGATTCTTTGTATGTAACAAGGTGAGAATTTCTAATAGTTACAGGCAATTAATTGGGAAAGTTCCACCACAATGCTTTCAATACAGGCTGTAGATCAGAAAAACAAATGTAAACCTCTTCAGGAAATTAGGTACGGCATGACCTTAATATTATATTTCTTATTTCAGCCACTGAAGGTCATGAAAACTCAAAATGCATGAGTTTTTTTTAAAGACTTTGTGCTCTTGATTTTGCTTTTGTTTCTTTTCAGGCTTTTATGTAGAACCAGGAATATGTACGAACCAGTAACTTTTTAACAGATTGGAAATTCTCAAAAAAAAAAAAAAAGCGCTTTTCATTCCACAAGCTGAAGTTTTCAAGAAAGCACCACATATTTCTTAGGAAAATTGTGAGCTGACAAAATTATTAAATCTCAGCCAAATTTTTACATTTGATGGGAATAAACTATGCAAATATGTTCCATGCCTCTAGCAGTCTTGCTGTCAGCCTCTCTAGCTTATCTCATTGTAAAAATTACAGACTCGTTGCATCAGCTGTTACAGAGATTTATGAGGCCAGCGATTTAGATTCTATGCATTGTTGGCTTTAATGAGACCAACTTATTTTCCCAGAAATAATGCAATATATAGAAAGAAGGCAAAGATTCACCTGTAGATGAATCATATGCCATTCATTCTTAAACTGAGCTTTCTATTGATATATAGAAAGTATTTGATATTAAGCATTTTATCATCTTCATTTACTTTCTGAGAAGACTTTAACACTTGGTATCATACAGAAATAGAGCATTCTTCATTTTTTTTCCATTTACTTACTGCTGAAGCTTTAAAAGCTGAAGAAATTATCTCTGGTCAAGCAGCTCACCTGAACCTTCAGGTAAAACACCAACTGCGTGCTGCTTGAGGATGCTCTGGAAGACCACTGGGAAGCTTCAGTGAGCAAAGAATGAAGTAGCTGTATGTACTGTATGAAGCAGGGTAACTTGCACACATTTGGTAGGTGATTTTTTTTTGCTCTCTTTTGGCTCTGCAAGTGTGCCAGGTGGTGTGTTTAGTTTTTGCAGCAGTGTTGTGCTTGAGACTTACCTCCACCAAGTGTGGTGTCTCTACAGGCCATTGGACTGGGAGACAAATCGTCTGCAAGAGGACACTGTAGAACAATGTGTCTAGCTAATAAGCAAATTATATCAGTGCTTTCTGTGAAAAAAATAAATGCAGAGGAGAACCTAATTTCCTTGTGATACCTGGGAAGTCTCAATGATTTTTCCTTAAATATCTGTGGTAGCTCTGAGTCCTCTTTCACTGCTTTGAGCTGCGGAATCTCACAAACCGCAGAACTTGAATAGTGAAGACATCAAGAATCTCTTCTGAACAACATTAAGCATACGTTTTTTGTCCTGTGTACACATGGTTTTAGATCCTGGAGGAGTTTGTTATTTAATCTTTTTGTTCATGGTATCAATAGTCTCCTTGCTTAGAAAAGAAACATACATTCAAAATGGTCTGTGTATGTCAGGCTTGTTCTGCAAAGACAGAAAGGAGGAGAAAGTCCCTTTCGAGGAGGGTTCGTCCACCTCTGTCACATCGTTGCCTGCACATTTCTGAACATCTGACAGCTTCTGTTAATTTAGTTTCACTCCCCAGTTCAACTTCCCATATGGAAAGCTGGAGTGATTTTTGAATAACAGCAAGTAATATCTGAAGTGGCAGCAACTGGCAACCCTGACACTGAGCTTGGCTGTGGCCTTTACGCTGGATCCTTCCGCTCTCCTTGAGAAGCAATTACAATTTCACAGGTTGGAATTAAAATTCCCCGCGGTCGGCAAGAGAGTAACTGAAACTGTCAAAGTGATTTCAAGCTGTTAATCTCTCGCTGCTCGCCGTGAAAATAGAGCCTCTCATACCCATGCACAGGTCTGACAACTTAAAAACTCCAGACTTCCAGTACATTTAAATACATATGGAGAGTGACTTGATCTGATCACACAGAGGATATCCATAAAGATGTTATGTCTGTGAACATTTGTTAATAACAAGCCTGTCTTTGTTAACTTCATGATGTGTGTAACTTCAGAGGCTAAGACAAAGATAAAAGTCTCGTGCTGGAGTTTGGGGAATTTGGAGGGATGAGCTTGTTTGTGTGAGGTTCCTGTAAAATCTTTATTTAGGTAGTCTTGAGCATACAGTACTTTCTTCCAGAAAAAAAGGAAACAAATGATTTGCAAGTTTATTGAATCTTATTTTCAATTATTATTTGTGTCCAAGTTTTTTGTTTTACTGTATAGGTAAGAACAAAGCATATTTAGAAATCTTGAAACTGAAAGAAATGCCAATAGGAAAGCTGCAAAGCAGGTTCAGACTAGGAGACAGAGCCCACAGAGTAGGAGATCAGCTGCAAAACACTATTCAACTTGTTCAGAGACAGGATTTGTGCATTAGATAATTAAAATTGGAATAATTGTTGGAAATGTGTTTGTACAAATATCCCATAGTGTCTTCTTTCAGCTAAATATTTCCTTTCTGCAGGTTCATACTTTACACTGAATTGAATCCTTTTTCCTTAAAAGTAAATGAAGACATTTTGCTAGCTGATGGAATGGAGAATTATAAATAATTCTATTTTAATTTTAGAGAAGCTAGATAGAAAATAAATATATACATGTGGTCATGTTCCTGTACCTTCTTGCATTGCAATGTCTGCTACTTAGCTCCCACCTGGAAAACTGGTTTGGACCATTAATGGGGAAGATCTCATAGCACTGTGTTGTGACAAGATGGATGTTTGAAAAGTCGTGAGAATGCCCGTGTTCAGTCAAAAAAATTATCAAACTGATGCCAGAAAAGATCCTCAAATCTCTTTATTTCTCTTTTCTGAACGTCTGTCATGTACCATTTTGCCATGTGCACATTGAATTCTGTCCATTCCCTCCCTCAGATGCTCTTCTCTTTCTCAACTCTCTTCTCATTCAAATTCTCCCAAAATCTCCTTTATCAATGTCAGGAATGATAAGAACATTTCTTTAGCGTGTTTGGCTAAGCTCCATGTGATCCAAGGAAGGTAAGGAGACGGAAGTTAAGGATACGTGGTCGAGTGATTCAGATGTTTAGATGATCAAAGTGCATGAGATACTTTTGTGCAGCAGTGTAAGAGCTGTATTAGCACTTATTAGCTATACAGGATCTGTCTTATGCATCCTCCTCTTTCTTCACCAGCAATCATTAATCACTTCCCTTGTTTTATAGCTCCAAATAAACTTTGTATAATACCGCTTGAAGAATCTGGAGTGATTGAGTTGCATGCAGCAGGACAGACTGAAGAGCAGTAATAACGTAAACTGAATTGTGCAGGTAGAGGTAATCCCCCCAAAAATAACAGCAGCAAATGTAATCAGATCAAGAAGGGCAAAATCTGTGTAGTTTTTGGTTGTGGTGGTTTTGTTTCTTTTCCTCCATGGTGGAGGAGAAGTAGCATATGTGAATAATGCCCCACAAATGGAGAAAGGAAAACATTTGAGTATGTACTTGACAGTCTCCATTATCTTGGAAACTATATCGGGATGATAGCTATTCCTCTTGCAAAGTAATGTTAATGCAGTATTTTACAGAGTATGATCTGGACTGTTTTGTTGAATGCTGGCTGTAGGAACGGAATGAGATCCCATGCAGGTGAGCAGAGCTGGATTCAGGCTGGTGCCTACAACTCGTGTGCTTCCAATGTTCCCTCTGTCGCTGGCTGGGAGAACAGGCTGGTTGCAATCAGCTGAGCATAAAATATTGTGTCCACTCCCTTCCTGGGTGATGGTGGTGGGACTGGTGCTCAACCGTCAGCTGGCAGTGAGCTCAGCATTGGAGCAGAAGCTCAGGGGCCACAGAGCGCTCAAAGGAAGTGGCCTTGAGTTTTTGGCATCCGATGTGAATTGGGGACTGAGGGAAATGCGTGTGATGAAATCCTGACATCATGGGAGATTTGGCTTTGTGTGGTTAGGATCTCATTATGGTAAAATCTAAAGAATAAATCGCTTTTATGGTTCTTGGAATACTTTGCTGCGCTGACACCCTTTCCAAGCTGCTTGTAACTCTGGGGATTACTGCGGTACATTAGACCAATTTATTTCAGCATTCGAGCTACTTCACACTAGTATTCCCAAGGGGAAAAGAAAACAGTCCATGCCATCTGGACTGCATCCTGTGACCCAGGCACATGCAGCATTGTTTGGGGAAGGACACTCAGCTAATCACTGCCTGTCACCCTTCTTGGTCAAACCATTATATTTGTTATGGCAGGATAGGAAGGCAAAATGACTAAACTGTGACCAGGCAGGAATCTCAGTGGCACTCAGTAAATAACATGCACTATTTAGTGGCTTGGGCTATTTTGTTGTTTTCTGAGCACCTCCGTTCCCTTTCCTCCCTGCAAGCCTGCCTTCTGTCTTAATCTTTCTTTCAGGAGATGCTGCTTTGCCCAAGCTATCAGCACCTCATGTGATTTTATGGACAGTGGCATGTCTTCAAAATGCATGTTAGTCTGAGCAAGGTGCCTGCCTCCCTGAACCTGAGGATGCTGCTTCATGCATGGAGCTGGTTTACCAGAGGTAACAGTGCTTGTGTTGCAGAGTCTCTGCTCTGACTGTGTAGAGCCTGGCTGCCATAACTTCGGGGTTATATCAGAAACTTCTATTTGCTAATAAGCAGTTTTAAAAGGCCTCTTCTGTTGCGCTGTGTTCTTTTTAATATTGCAAGCTCCAGAATTAAGTAGCTGAAAGCAAGAGATAAAATACATCATTGATGTCGGTCCATCATATTAAATTTGATATCCGCTAGTGGCTTTATGAGCCATAAAAGTCAACATGCAGCAATCATTAACTACAAGATCTCTGTACAAGAGATTATAAAGGGCCATGCGTGACATGGTCTGCGGAGTATTAGTATGAGACAGCAGAAGGAAACAAGGGAGCAAGTTACCGAGTCAACCAGGCAGACAACCAGTAACAAAGAGTAGGATGGTCTTGCTCAAGGGTCAGCTTAATCTCCAAGCATTACAGTAATATTAGGGAAATAAAAAAGATAGATAGCAGCTTGGTTAATGCTGCAGCAGCCTTAATTTGCTTCCATCCTGTATGGATTATTCTGCAGAGAGGGCAATCGGAATGATAGTTTCCAGGAGAAAGATAACACAGAACCTAGCAGTGGTTAGCAACTTTAGCTCAGGCAGAAATAAATTACTTGGTACAAGGTTGAGCCTCCTGCGGGTTCCCTGTCTCCTCCTACTCAGCTCTAAAAGGACAGACTTCCCAGCCTTTTTTTTTTCTGTATACATATGTTCATGTTCCTGAAAACTTTCTGCTTTAAGTGACTCTGAAATAATACTAAACAAAATCATTTATTCATCTGTTTTTTCAACATAAATTTTTCCTGTGTTTTGTTGCATGCCCTTTGAACGTAGATCAAAGAGCATCCTATTAGTGGTGGGAGAGGGTAGATTTTTATGTTGCTTAAAACTTGAATGAGAAGTATTAAGTGGGCCTTATCAAGAAGATCAAGCCTCGCTGTCAGTCAATTTGCTATATTTACTATCTGTGTCTACAGACTATGGGGGTTGCGTACTGAAAATTATTGAAGCTAACTAATCTAAATCCACTGAGAACACTTCCAGTTACTATCAGTTTATAGTGGCACATTAAAATCAGATGTTTACATAGCCTGCCCCAGTGTAAATCTGCAGGGGAAGGCCAGAATGAGTGTAGAATTACCACTGCAGGAGTATTATAAGTTGCTTTCACCATCAAGGAACTGCTAAACACGAAAAAATAAGCATCAAAAAGAGGAGTTCTTAAACTTTGCAATTAAGCAGGTTTCTTGTGGCTTTATACAAATATTTATGGAAAAAATGGTTTTTCTTCTCAGTTTACTAAAATTTGTTCTAGAACAGCTATTAGTTTTATTCCAATACAAACTGTTTACTGGTTTAAATCACGAAGCAAAATCCTCATTAAGCGCAGCAATATAACCTATTTGTTACAATTTGGTTTATTAGAGAAGAGAGGAAGAGGACCTCTCCTTCCCTGCTACTAGCAGCAGCAGCCCGTAGCTCTAGCGGGGAATGAGCCTTAACCCAGGTGTGCCAAATCTCAGCAGAATTGCCATGGCCAGGCTCCCGCCAGCCACATTTCTTTCCGTATTTTGGAAAGACATTTACTTCTGTATTCGGCAGAAGCATTGCATGCCAGGCCATTCGGGAATGCTGGAAGCTACGGTGAGTGCAATTCAGAAATCCAGGATTATCTTCACAGTTTTTGGAATTGCACCAGGGAGAACTGTCTACTTGAACCTTTCACATCAGAGCCGCTGTCCTAAGCGGGTTCAATGCGATATTTCCCCTTCTTGTTGCATGCACTGTTGCAAAAATTGAGTCATCAGCATATAAATACTTTCTTGGCCTCAGTATGTTTGATTTTTCTGTGTTGATCAGCTGCCCACTTCATTTCTCTCTCCACACTTATTGACTCATCTAACTAAGAATAATTGAATTGGGTAGCTGCCAGTCATATTTCATATTTGTGCAAATGTAGGAAAGCTCAGGCTACTCATAAATACTATCTCATCTGTCAGGCAATCCATAAGACTTAGAAATATTAATGATGTGTGTTCATAGCAGTAGCTCAAGCAAAAGACCTGGAATAGTTAAAGCCCAGTCATAGGATGCGGTCTAGTCCCTTGTGCTGTCTTTTACTGTGGTTCTGGACAACTTGCCTTGCCTAATGGTGTACTTGGTAGCAAGGGGAGTAGGAGCTGAATGTCTCCTTCTTTGGGAGAAAATTTCTGAGGCAACATGTTTTTCCTCCGTTGCCTTGAAACGTTCAACAGTCTGGTCCAAACTCAATTGACAGGTAGAATTGACAAGGTCTCTGAGCTTAAAAAAAAAAAAAAAAAATGACAGTGTACTGATTGAGCTGAATTTCAAATTGTTGAAATTCAGTTATCTAGACATGCTAATCATGCTTCAGGCAGTAAAAGCAAGCTGGTGTGATGGCGAAAGACAAGCGCAACACTTTCCTCCTCTTTTCTCTAGGCACTTATGAGTTGGATGGCAAGTAAAAAAAAAAAAAAAAGTCCTTGTGGAGAAGAAATGTTATAGATGACTCTTTAAATGCTTCGTATTTGTCAATATGAGAAAAGCTTTAAATAATACAAAGACCAAGGAAAGGAAGAATTTTAAATTAACAACCTTGTTCTGTCCTCCAACATAATCTTAAAGTAAGTTACATTTTAAGAAAATGAAAACACCAATTATGTTGTCTTCTGCTCACTTCTTTTTAACAATTCTTTTTCTTCTCTTCCCTCTCCTTTCCCCTCCAATTCTTGGCAGATGAAATGAGTTTCAAAATACAATAGCTGCTTCTCATCTGGTCCTTTTATGAAAACACTTTTTTGGCCACAATAGCTTCTATAGGCTGAGGCTAATTTCCCAGAAACCGGAATCAACGTGGCAGCCTCCTCTTACAGCAGCCCAAGCTGATTTAAGCTGAGGCTGCTGCCTTTGCTGCTGCTCCCTGCTTACATCCCCAGCTCTTGCTTTCACCTGTGTCCCTGCCTGCAGAGACAGTTCAGGGATTTCACATGGTTGAATGCAAATTCTTTTTTGGTGAGGTTTGTGCTGAGCTGAGGATCAGGTTGCTGAACTGCCTCCCTTTGCTGCTGTGTGAGCATTACAGCAAGGAAAGGGCTAATGGATATTGGCTTGAGCTACCAGAGAACCATCTTTGGCAACAGGCAAGGACAGTATGAGTCTTACCAGCTGAACTGCCTCTCCTTCGCAGGGCTCTGGCAACAGTCCTTCCCTACCCCTTTGCTCCAGTTAGGGAGCTGCAGTAGCACGCTGTGGCCGTAGGGAGTCAAATGTATGAGTGAAACCAGCGCTGTTGTGCAAGCGCTCTGGAGCAGAGCCATGAAGCTGTTGTTGGAAGACCTCGGCACAGCTTCTGATGTAAAGCATGTTCAGGAGCTGCCGAGCTGTGGGTGACCCCCGCCGTGCAACCAGCACCAGAGGGTTTCACAGTGCTTCAGCGGTCTGTCTTCATCAGCTCGGGGTGAGCAGATCAGAAAGGACACCTAAAGCTGCCATCACCCCGTCTCCCCGTGTGGCTAGATGTCCTCTGCTCTGATTCTCTAGAGGTACAGTACATAATAAGACTTTTTTTTTTTCTTTTTTTTTTCTTTTTTTCAAAAGCAGACTTGAAGCAGAACTTGCTGGTGCCTCCCAGGAAGTCCTGTTTATGTGGGTAGAGCAGACTTCATAGCTCAGGACTCCCAATCTGTCTCTTTTGTTAGCTGCAGAATCCACTTGAAAAAACAACTGGCATGTGAGTGGGCGGTTTGGGTTGCTTGTGGTTTTGGGGGATTCTTTTCTTTTGTTGCATTACTTTCCTTATGCACATGCTGCTGAATTTCTATTTGTTAAGGAAGTACAAAGGAGGAAAAAGTAAGTTCTGCGTCATTTCAGTTTGCCTTTGTGCTTAGATCTGGTCAGAGCCAGCTAAGCTCTGGGCACTCGGCAATGTCAGCAAACATAAAGCAGATATCTAGAAAAGGGCTTGGAACTTTATAGTCACATTAAGACTTTGTTATAAACTCCTGCTTTGTAGGCTTGCAGTGTGACACATGCAGAAAATGTTAACTTCCATGAAAGGCCCTCAAGAAATTGGTTACCAAAAGCTCAGTGGGACATTTCAAGGAACACATTCCAAAAGTTTCTATCATGTGTTTGATGAAAACATCTTTAAAAAAAATAGTGTAAAGGAGGAAATGCTATACTTGATATTAAACACAAATTAGAGTTCTGGGATCAATTTAGGAAAACAATGACATTTAGTGAGGGCTTAACAGTAATGTATGCGAATAGAAATGGTCTTAGCTAGGCTGCCTGTGCACTGTTCCCAGAGTACTGCAGAAAGCAAGTGGCTACACATTGATCTCTGAATTACTAGATAAAAGCAGTTTATCAACATTATTCTTGACCATGTGTTGTGGACATGGTGCTATGTTACTTTCAAAAACATAGCATTAGTATAACCCATGAAATAGTTTAGAATGTGCCTGTGTGAGCATGTACATTTTTTTGGCTGCATGTTCCAGCGGATTGGTGTCTTCATCCTGTAGCCAGGGCCTTGAGAAGGCTTGCAGGGGTTTAGGAGACTGGAAGTAAGGGTTTAGGAGCAAGATTGTTTCGTGTTCAAGGCCCCGAGGTTGAGGCCTTTGGATTGCTTGCAGCAGCTGTTCCGGGACGGAGGCAGCTGCCTCCCCGGCTCCCCGCTGGCTCGGGAGACAAGCGGGGCCGTTGTTCCCTGGGGTGTAAACACCGCCAGTCGGAGCGCACCGTGGGGTGGCTGCTTAAAGAGCTGGCGTCAGATAAGCGCAGGAGATTTTGAAGATAAAGAGCCTGTAATGGCAGGGCTTGTGCACTCTCTGACCATGTTTCGGGGGTGAAGTGAAAGCACCAGGCACTGATCTTCTATAACCGTACTCACTAAACACAGGGAAGGGTCAGGTTTCTTCCCCTAGGCCTTGTGCCAGGTAGGGTGCTGGTTTCTCCTCCGTGGCCAACCTAAAAGCCTAACACAGCTTCCTGTCATTTGCTTTAGCAGTTCTGTGACGCTGCCTGATGCAATCCCGGTGTGTTGTGAGCGCTCCGGTTGTGCCCAGGTGTGGGAGCAGCGAGCGTGGAGGCGCAGCCTGCGGAGGCTCGGCCTCGGAGCCTGCAGGCAGATGTGGCCCAGGCACCGGGAGCCTCTGCGAGGTCCCCCGCTTTCCTTGCAGATGTGGCAGCAGAAACAGAAAATCATAAAAGTTTAACACAGTCGGATGTGAATCCCCGTGATTTGCTCCTTATATCCCAAAGAGGAAGGATTCCAGTGGGATCTGGAAGAGTTCAGGAGTTTAGGGGATGGGGCGTTACTCACTGGAAGGCAGGGACTGTTGGCAGCGTTTGTTACGGAGCTGGCAAGCTCTCAAATCCATCTTGCAGGGCTTTGGATGAGGCCGTGTGGAGTTTAGACATTGCCCAGGTCTGGGGCAGTCGCGCCTAGTTTTGGTAGCAACGTGTGTGGAGTTAGGCTGTGAGACTCCGTGACACAGGGTGGACAGAGCTTGTGCTCAGGGTCCACCGATGGGGCTGTGTGGCACTGGGCTGTGGGTGCTTCACAGGGAGCTTCCCAGCTCTGCAAAAGCTCAGGAGAAGCTGAGCCTAGCATGAAGCCGTGGAGTGGCATACAGAGCTGTGTTTTTGTCGGTGCTATAAAAGTGCCAATTTGAATTTATCTTTTAAAAACAAGGGTTGCTTTTGGTGTAAGGGCTGGTGCAGTATGCTGGGCAGATGTTACAGGAAAGCATAGCAGTGCCAGTGCACTGGTGGTCTTTGCCTTAGCTGCCATTGGTGCTGTTAACTTAATATTTTTTTTTTGTTTCAATTACTATCATTTTTCTAATGAGTTTTTGTTGTTGTTGTTGATTTTCTGGGTTTTTGTTTTTGTTTTCTTTCTCTTTTTTTAAGGCTTTGGAGATAGGGGAAAAACAATTATGTAAGAGAATGATTTTCATTCCACTAATGTTGATTCACTTGGCTCATAAGAACTGCTTATTGCATTGTTTACTAGGAAAGAATGAATATCAACACATAAATAATCAGCTGAGAACTAGCTTTCCAGAAGGAAGAATTTTCCTACTCGGCTTACTGTTAATTCAAAGCAGTATCTTTTTAAATTGTTGTAGCCTTATGATGGTCACATTACTTTCCCGTAGGAGTAAACACAGACAAAAGTGTCTGCTTAGTTTCCAAACTGGAGAGCAGTTGTGGCCTTAGGTACTCAACTTTCCCTAGAGGGGGGAAAAAAAAAATACTCCCATAACTCATACAGCTGCAGATGCTAAATGTATCCACGTACCTGGGGACTTCCATGCTAACTTTTAAGAAATGGTAGGAACTCTTCTTCAGCAAGACATGGCAAAGCAATTTACTGAACAAGCCTCTTGAAAGTGCTTTTTCAGGCTGTCTTTCACCTAGCTCTGTCTCTCACCTAGCTAAAGTACTCAGACCTGAAATGCTTTAGCTTGAAGAATCTGACCATATCATACAATCTCTGAAGTCATTTTTCCCTTCCTTTCACTCTTACAAAGACATGCAACCTAACAGTACAACAGGGTCAACCCTCCCTTCTGATCCCACCGCACTGCAACACTTGGGCCTCCTTCTGGAAAATCCTCTCGGGCTAATATATTGCAATGCCACTTTTCAGGGTTGGCAAACCCTAATGTACTTAGCTTGTTAACAGCAGCCCAAAGAACTGCAGGGAGCAACTCATGCCCTTCAGAGCTCATGGGATTTTGCAATCCCATGGGATTTTGCAATATCCACCAGCGGTGCGAGGTTGGCATGAGGCGAAGGGCGAGCTTCCAGCCTGACCTGGTTCCTCATGCCACCTCTGCCACTTTCAGCAGTGTGCCTTGATTTGAAGGTTTATAATGGGAAGTGTGTTACTTTTTTATGTCTAAATCATCAGACTTGCTTTTATCAGGCACTTCAGCTGCTCCAGATTACAAGCATATATATAGGGTGTGTGCGTTTGTATTTCATATGGGTTATTTCTGTATGATAGTTTCTTAACCCTGAAAATAGATGAGGAAGAAGGAAGCTCGTTTTCCTCAACTTGCTTGATGTGGGGAGATCGAGTGAAGAGTTCATGCCGTTGGAAAAGACTTCTGTGACCTGGAGATGTGCTGCCCAACTTGCCAAGGGTAAAAGCTGTCCGCAACAGGAAATTTCCCTCCACTTGCAGGTCCAGCATCTGGTAGACGGTGATGCTGATCCCTGTCAGAAGACTGTGGATGGTACACAGTAACACTTTTCAGTAAATGCAAGTAATAACCAGTCATCATCGTGACTTCCAAGCCTTTACAGTAGTAAAGCCTAAATGCTCCCCATCAGAACTTGCATGCCTATGACAAGGCAGGAGATGCAAGAATGAGGTAACATAAAGCAATCAGAGATAGAAACTGCAAAGGAGGCAAGGTATAAAACTATCTCCAAATGACTAAATGCTTTAAATGCCCTTAGGGGATTAGGGGTGAGGTGGAGTTACTGGATATATGAAATACCAGAATGGAATTGCTGGTTTTTGAAGCGTAACCAACTTTACAGGGTTAGCAGCTTTACAATTAAGGACTGTTTCCTACTAGGACTGAGTTAAATACAAACAGAGTTTTAATTGAGTGATAAGGGTGGCCTGTGATTATTAAAAAATGGAGATCCTATTCAGTTTTTACATAATGGGAAAATATTGGTCCTATCTGCTGTTCTGGTAGTTGTTACTGGCCAGAATCACTTGTTCAGATGTTTTTTGGATGCAGCTCAGGACAGACTTCCTTGGGGATGGCTGAGCTGAGCAGAAATTTTGTAGGTGGAGAGTGGTCTGATACTAGAAAACCAGTTGTTTAATGCTAAAATTATATCACACCACCAGCATTGTGCTGGAACTCTATGTGGGTATATTTTTGATTTGTAATTTAAATATAATTTTAGAAAAATCTGACTGTAGCCTCCAGCTTGCTCAGTGGGACAACTGACACTCGGTATGATTTTTTTTCACTTGTCTTGAACTACATTTTCATTTGCATCTGACCTTACCAAGCTGAATGTTAAACACAGCCAGGTCATGAATATAGCAAATAACAAATCTGCACGTGCCCTTTTGCAAGTAAAGGGGCCGAGAATCAGGCTCTGGCTCACTTATTCCCCAAGGACTGTCAACAGCCTGGCAGAATACGAGTGCACACCCTTAGTCTGGAACAGTATAGGGCCTCTTCATGTTTAGGTTAATCTCCTTTGGAAAAGGAAATACCTTTTGACATTCTTCAGTGGCCTCGATAGACAAATAAACAGAAGATTTAATGGAGCCTTCACAGTGGGACACTGACAAAAGAGAAGGACCCTGAGGATGGGTTTTTTAAATTAGGCCAGAGTTGGGATATTTTCAGAGCTCTGTAAGAAATGAGGAAGAGGTCTTCCATCCACCCAACTTCCCAGAGCTCTAGGGAAACCAAAAAGCTGCACCACATACATAGCGTTTAGCACAGAAACAGCAACAGTTTCTCATGAGTGTTTTGGGGCTGTGTGTGTGTGCATCCCATAGCCTGGCCTCCTTCCACCAAACACATTCCTCCGAGTTGGACACTAGACGGTAACAATTTTTTGTGTGTCATCTGGTGATGAATTATGATAAACGTGCAAAATTCTGTGTTGTCTCAATAGGCTGTGCGGTGCCAACCGGCTGCACGTAGCTGGAAATACACTGATTAAAGGTCTCCAATAGTAATGAAGAGTGATGTAATACAGCACAGTGAGTCAGCGCGAGCTGTGCTGTCAATTACCTGTGGATTAATTAAGAACCGATGCGATTTTAAACAGATCCCTCATGATCTTAATGGAGAGCTCTGGGGGCTCTGTGGCAATGTCTCTTACCAGTTCTGACAGATCTGTTTGTGGCTTTTGTTCTCGCTTTTTCTCTTTTTCTTTTTTTTGATTTTTTTGAAGAACATCAAATGTCAAGATAACAGCCTAAAATACTTTCTCTCTCTCTCTCTCTCTCTCTCTTTCTATATATATATATATTTATTTATAAATATATATTTTTTTATATATAAATATAAATATATATATTTATTTATATATATA
>JAVCKT010027404.1:0-28494 GCA_032273925.1 Rhynchotus rufescens | reverse complement strand
TTAGTTTTTTTCCTTTTTTTTTTTTTTTTTTTTTTTGCTTTTTTTCCCCCTCCTCTTTCTTCCTGTCCGTTCCCGGCAGCTCTCCCGGCCCTTGCCCGTTAACTGGGCCGCCCCCGCGCCCCCCGCCCCGCCCCGCCCCGCGCGCAACGGTCGCGCGGCGGCCGTTGGCGGCCGTTGGCGGCACCTACCTGATGAGGAAGACGACGAGCCACTGCAGGGCGGTGGAGAGGGTGTCCTGGCTGGCGCCGAAGATGTCGGTGACCGTGGCGGGCACGTGCTCGAGCTGCAGGCGCGGCTGCTCGCGCTGCAGGCGGATGAAGGCGTCCATCATGTCGCGCGGGGCGGCCCCCGGGCGCAGGCTGCGCTGGTGCTGCAGGAACTTGCCGCGCACGAAGGCGTAGAAGTCGCGGTTGAGGTCGCGGAAGGCGCGGTAGGCGGCGCGCACGGGGCTCGGGAAGCGCTGCAGCCAGGGCAGCGCGTCCACGAGGCTGCCGGCGCCCACGGCGCGCCCGAACTGCTCGTTGCGGCCCACGAGGCGCAGGAACTCGCCGTCGCCGTGGCTGTAGCGGCGGCCGAAGCAGAGCGCGCTCATCACGTTCGCCACGGCCACCACGAGCACGGGCGACGGGTCGAGGAAGGCGCCGCCGGCGCTGCCGCGCACGAGCAGCGCCACGAGCGCGCGCGCCTCGCCCAGCAGGTGCCGCTCCAGCAGGCGGCGCGTGGCGGCGCTGCCCGTGGAGAAGGCGCGCACGGTGGCGTGCGCCGCGCGCCGGTGCAGCTTCCAGAGCTCCGAGTAGCCGCCGAAGGCCAAGCTGCGCCCGCCCGACACCAGCTGGAAGGAGGGGAAGGGCGGGCGGCCCGCGAAGGCGGCGCCCTGGCGCACGAGCGCCTGCCGGATGGCGCGCTCGCCGTTCAGCACCACCACGGGCCAGCGGCCGAGGCGCAGCTGGAAGACGGCGCCGTAGGTGGCGGCCAGGCGGCAGAAGGAGAGGTGCGGCGCGCTGCCCAGCTGCGCCGCGTTGCCGATGAGCGGCCAGGGGAAGGGGCCCGGCGGCGCGTGGCGCTGCTCCCGCCGCCGCAGCGCCAGCTTGCCCAGCTGGAGGGCGGCGAGCAGCGAGAGCAGCAGCAGCAGGGAGCTTTGCAAGGGCGGGATGCTGCGCAGGCCGTCGGCCAGCCGCTCCAGGGCCATGCTGCAAGGCAGAGGGGAAGGGGCAGGTCAGCGGGCAGCGCCTCTGCGGGCGCCCACGGGGGCTCCGCGTCGCCCGCTCGCGCTGCGCGTCCCGCGCGAGAGGCGAAGTCGCCCGCAGACGAGTGTCAAGCGAAGGTCCCGAACCTGTCCCTAGTGCGGGGCCGCGGCTGGCAGCCCTGCAGGGCAGCTCGCCGCAGCGCGAGGATGCTCCGCGCCGCTCCCGCCGCAAGAGCCCCCGCAAGAAACGGGCTTCTCGCGTGGCGGCCGCGGCTCTGGCCGCCCTGGCGAGGCCGCCCCCGCCCGGCGCCCTCCGCTCCCCCGCGCTGTCACTGACTTGCTGCGACTGTCCCGCTGACACTGACCTGCTGTTTGCCGCTTCCATGAGGCACCTCCGGGAGGACGGAGCGCAGCCGGGCAGTCGCAGGGAGGGGAGCCGGGCAGCGGCGGCAGCAGCAGCGACGCTCAGATCGCACACGGCGGGGGGCTCATGGGGAGCGCCCGTCGTCAGCACCCGCCGCTCCGCCGCTCATGTGCGGGCGAACAGCGCAGAGCAGCCGTCGCCTTCCCGCCGCTTTCGCGCCTCGGGCTCTCCCGCCGCGGCCACCTGCGGCGCGGGGCAGCGGGACGGGGCGGCCGCAGCCCCGCGGTGCGGGGAGCGCGCGGAGCCCTCGGCGTAGCGGGAGCCGGCGCCGCCGCTCCTGCCTTTGCTCCTCGAGGGCGCCTTTAAACCCGCCGGCATCCGCGGTGCGGGCGGGTCGCGGGGAGCCCCGCTGACAAATCGCCGCCGCCTGGCCCTTCCCCTGGCCTGAGGAGCCCCAGCTATTTGCCAGCTGCCCTTTTGGGCCCCGGCCAAGTGGAGCGGCCCCGCTGCGGATGCCGCCGCGGCTCGGGCCAAAAGTTTCAGCGGAGGAGCCGCTGGGAGGGAAGCGGGGCGGCGGGCGGGCTCGCAGCCCCCCGTGTCCGGCGGCCAAGTGTCGCCTTCATCCTGGCGGCGGAGGAAGCCCGAGAGCTTCCCCTCCTCCGCCCGCCGCCTCCCCGTTGCGTGCGGAGCTCGCCTTGCGTGAGCCGCGGCTGGAAAGGCTCCAGCCATCGCCGCCGCCACGGGGCCCCTGCCCCTCCGCGCCTACCTGCGGGCGGCGGGGAAGGCGCCGCGGCCCCGCGGCCGGCCCGCGCCCCCCGCCTCGCAGCGGCGCCCCTCGAGGAAAGGGGAGCCCCAAAGCGCCGCCCGGGGGGGCACTGCGCCGCGTGCTGAGGAGCTCCCGGGGTTGCTGCGGCTGCAGCGGGCGCTAAACCAACCGGGGCCCGGGTCTGGGGGCGCCGTGAGATTAGGAGGTATCGTGAAGCACAAATTAGATAAAATCGGAACCTAGAACTCAGCCCAGCTCAGGGGGCGATCACAGGCTTAGCTTGGCTGCTGCTTGTGACTTCCCTGCAAAGTGCAGCCCCATCTGCTATCACTGTCCCAGGCTCTTCCAGGCAGCACGACAATCTTTTGTTTTAATTAGCATCGCACGGATTTTGCGTGTCTCTCCCCGACCCCACGCGCGTGCCCCAGAGCGCGCTGTGCCGCTGCGGACGCGGCCGAGGTGCCGCCAGCAGCTTTCCCTGGCGGTGCGGAGCGAGGGAGCTTCCCCGGCCGGGGGCAGCCCGGCGCGGGATCGCGGGCATCCCGCGGCCCAGCCCGCAGCGGGGCTCCGCTTCCTGCCGGGGGAGAGGGAATTCCCCATGCCCCTGGCACGAGCATTGGGGCAAGCGTGGAAGGGCGGGTTCAGCCTTGCCCCACTAGTCCCTAAATCCTCCCTTGGATGCAGGGCTGAATCTGGCTTCTGTTGCTGCAAGGGGCTCTGCACCCAGCTCGCCGTCTCAGCTGTTTGCAGTGAGGGAGCTGGGGTGCAGTGCGCTGCACACTGTAAATCCTACTGACCTTTTTTTCCCCCCCGTAATTTCAACATTATACTGCAAATGGGAAGGGTCCTAGGTCAGTAACAGTCCCTACAGAAGGAAGCAGCACAGTTCCCCTGTTGTGAGCTCCACAGACACGATTTAAGGAGATATTCACAGATCCTTGCACTTTTTGTTTTATCCTGCACAGAAACATTTGTTTCTTTTTCTTTTTTCTCATGTTTTAAGAGTTCTGTCACTATTTAAAATAAAAAAAAAAAAAAAAGTCTTTTAGATGTCTTGTTCTCCCCTTGTGATGGTAGGAGCCACTTGCATTGTAATAGAAGGAATTGTGGTACAAATAGGGTATTTACAGCTTCAGCCTACTATTGCATCTATTGTAGCCTGAATATTTGCTTGATTGCAGTAAGTGTTCACCCAGTTTTGTAGGCTCAGTGACTGGGATCTGATCCTGATCTTTGTTAGATCCTTACACTCAACTACAGATTCAGTGAAACATTTATCACACTGATGCTTAGTGTGATACCAGCTGCAGGCAAGGCATGATCAAGCCCTTGCTCTGTGTTTCATTTGACAAATTGTCCTTCTGCTTTCCTTTTTTTTTTATTATTATTATTCATTTTGTTGCTAGAGGCCCCCAAGTTCAGAACTGCCCTTAGATATTTCATGATTTGTTTTTTTCAGTTTGGACTTTATTCAGACACAGGTGCTATGGAAGTCAATCCTGAATTTCTGTGAGTCTAAATTGGTTTTGTTAAGAGTTGAAGAGTGGGATCAATAAAACTATATGCTGCCTAAAATAAATTATTTCTGAAGCTCAGAAAAATGTACTTGATGTGCAATATGAGAGAAAAAGAAGTTGAAAGGGGATAAGTGGGTGGGTTTGGGATTAAGCAAAAGGAATTTGTGCCTAATCTGGTAACAATCCTGATTGATTTGACAGGAATGCCAGACACAGGGGGCAGGCGGTCGGTGGGGATACCAGAGCCTCTGCAACTCCGAGTGAAGGTGCTTTGTGTGCATGGAGGAGAAACCTCGTTGTGAAGGTGAAAGTATGATGGGCTGGCAGGGGAGAAGGAATTACAGACCCCAGAGATATTTCATTTACGTTTTCAGAGGAAATTTTGAGCTCTCAACCACAGTCTTCACTTTTTGAAGAAAAACCCTTATCCCCAACGTGATTTTTTTTTTTTTTTTTTTTTTTTTTTTGATGCACAGAGAACTTCTTACCTGAACAGTGGTTTGCAGACTCAGCTCCTGGCTGCTCTTTCAACTCAGGCAGCTCTGGGCTTCTCTGTGGGAACACTGGCAAGGCTGGGGTATCAGTTAGAATCTGCTGCACATAAATCCTCCAGAGCAGCAACTGGAGTTTCTCAAGGACTTGACTATGTTCCATTTTCTTTCCTTACCTCTTCCCTTTGAAGCCTTTTGTGGAGAATACTCTGACATTGAGCTCCTTTGTCTTTCCCGTACCTGGGACCATGGAAAACACCCCCCTCCCACTTTCATTTTACCAGTTCTCAGGGTAGATTATGTGACAGTCGAGCAATGTTTCATGCTGGGTCTACTTCAGAACAGAGCATGTACAAATTGTTTACAGATTATAGAAGGATTCAACCCATGCTTCATTGAATTACCCCTTGGAAATATTTTTCCTTTTGTATGTTTCTGGATGTTGCACAATACTTCACAAAACCGAGAAGCATAATGATAAAACCCAGAAATCACTGGGAAACTTAAACAAATGGAACATCCTATTGTTTAAGACTGCTTAAAATTTTACAGGCTTTTTAATATGTCCTTGCAGCTTGCTTCTCATCTCAACAATGCTGTTGTAAATCATGCAAGTCATCACTGAAGTAAGAACTAGAACCTGCTGAACGTCCGGGTTTACAAGAGCTCCCTCCAGTCGCCTGCAGCGCACGATCAAGCACCACGTGTGTGAGCCAGCTTTGCCTGGGGTAAGCTCTGAATTTTCTGCTTTGGCATTTTTTTTGGAAAAATTACCCTTGGCCAAAAGAGTTTACCACAAGAGTGTGGACGATGATATGGTATTTTCTGATCCAGTCTCCTGGCCTTGCTCACTTTGGCAGCTTTCTCCTGACACCAAGCATGAGATGTCAGCAAATACAGGGAGCCACATCCTCAGTGTTACTCAGCGCGCCAGGCAAGGCAGGGAGCCAGCGGCTCCATGATTCAGAGCAAGCTCCGTGTTCACTCTGCCCTAAATTGAAACATTCGTGGCATGCTTTTCAAAGGCTATATATTTGCGGTTGCATATCACATTCTTAACCTTCATTAATTTCAGATTTCCTTGGACTTTCTCTCTTTGCATTCCCACTGACTTCTCAACTCTCACTTCAATTCTCACTTGCTACTGAAAAGCTGAAGTTGGGCTCCAAACTCTAAGACAAATTCCCACAACTACTGAGGGAAGGGCAGAAACCTCCCAATGCTCCCCACGTCTCAGCTAAGTGCCAGTGAGGGCTGTTGTCTCTACATCTGTTCATCTTTTCATGTTATTCGTAAAATAAAAGTATATAAAAGTTGCAGTCTCCTTCCACACAGATAACACACAGATCTGATTACAGACAACATGAGCATAACGTTTTATTTAGTTCAAGCATAAAACTCGGTTATGTACTTGTCTTAATTTTGCTTTGCCAAATTCCTATAGCAATTCTTCCCAAAGTTTGCCTTCTTTTCTTGACAGTACCAGAGGAAACCACATTGCTTAATCATTCCTGAGAGGAAAACACAGAGTTGATTACTTTGTGGTCATGCAGTGAATAGCTTTTCTAAACTGCTCTTTCATCAATGATGTTTTGTGTTTGCCCTTTTCTTTTTTATCATACAACTGCCCTCAGCAAATGACAATTATACTGTGAAGGACTTGAAAGAAAGGTGGACCAAACAACAACATTGAGAAAAGTTTAGATCCTGCTCAAGATTTACATTGTGGTGGCTATCCTCAAAATGTAGGCAAACTGTTGTGCCTTCTTAGTGCCCCTCTTTAGCAAAGACATTTGCAGGTGACACTAAGCAGTTTTGCGTCATCACTTTGTTACTGAATTTTGCAGAACTAGGAGCTGTGTCACCAAGGTCCACCCTTGTTTTGAAATATAGAAAATTTATAATATGCTAGGTCACTGGAAAGCAAAAAACAGAACAAAACAAACAAAAAACCCAACAACATTGCTTAGAGTATTATGCAGTCATATTTCGTTTCTCATTTCTTCTGCAGACTTTTTTGGGTTTTGTATTAACAGTTATGATATGAAGTTTGTGGTGTAGCTGCTCTGTAACTCTGAGAGCTTCGTATTTGTCATTCTAGCAAGTGCCAGCTGAGCCAGCACATGCGTGTGCTCAGCACAGGGATGGATGCTAGCGCAAAACAGCCTGGGGCTACAGTGGAAAGCAAGGTCCACCTCAGTCACAGCCTGGAGTGGATTCTCTGTGAATGGAAATTCTGAAGATTCGTCTGTAAAGTTCAGTGAAATCTCTACTGCAGATGTGTAAAATATGATTTTTCAGCCTTTTCCAATTTGTTCAGTTCTGAGTGAATTATCAAGGGAAGATCCAAAGACAAAATTGGAGGAGAAAAGTCAGTATCCAGTTGAATACCTAGTCCTGCAGTTAAAGTTTCAGGCTACAGAGTATTTCAAAGGAAAGGCCACCACTATTTTATAACATGAATACATTCTTTTGTTGTTCTCGTAAATAGGATAGATTGTTTCTGGACTTTTCCAGAGATTGCATTCTGAGTGGTGGATTTCCCTAGAGTACAAACATTCATCCCAGGGTAGAAATGTTCGTCCCAGATGATTACACTTTGACCAAGTTGCATGTGATGGCGGATGTAGAGTCTCCACTGAGACACCCCTGGCACTACTACACAGACAGAACACTGAGGCATAGGCAGAAACAAGAGACTTCCAGTTACTCATTGACAATGTGGCTTTTCCTAGCCTGTGTCCCAGGGCTTAGCCATTGCTTAGACCAGCCTATGATCACTTTGCAGTTCCCAAGTAATAATTCCCTCTGATAGGAATATTGATCATTAGTTCTTTTGCTTGTATTGTGTGCAGCCAGCATTCTTTGGCCACCTGACAGCAATACACTCCTTCAAAATGTCAACAGAGGCAGTGCCATTGGGATCCAGTAGCTTGTAGAGCAATGCAGTTTGGATTTCAGAAGTCTCCTTCCTTTGGAGAATAAACCTGATTACATGGGAGGTGATGCAGGTCTGATGTAGGGGAGGGAGCTGCACCCAGCTTTGGCCCATGCTGTGTCCCTTGGTGTGAGGGCACGATTTCTGTGTGGGGCTGTGCTTGAAAGGAGGTTCTGTGGTTTCTTCAACCTCTCCAAGGAAGCGGTGCTTCTTATGATGCCTCTAATGTTGCTGCTTAAGGAGGTTCTTGGAATGAGCTACAAGCCATCAAAATGTAGATACCCTTTTCCCTTTGGGAGTCAGAGTAGGGCCATTACATAAACAAAGCATCAGGTGAGTTTGGCTTCCCCAGTGTGGTTTCGTTTGGGCAGATCTTGGTTTCCTCTGCTCACGAGGAGTGGTCAGAGGGCTGACAGAGTGTGGCCCTTGCTTGGGCTTCACCTCTAACTTCTTAACTGCTTCTTCTGCCTGCTGGCATGGCCAAGTGGATTGGCCAAATTGCTTGCACTGTGTGGACTCTCACAGCACCTGAAAACCTGAGAGGAACAGAATTAAGTAAAGGAAAATATTTTTAAAATCACTGAAAGTTTCCAATTATAAAGCCTCAATCCATTGGACAAGACCCTATGGAGAGGCTGCGCTCAGCCCAGGGATTCATCAGGACAGCAAATTGGTGACAGGTGAGCTAGACAGGGACATGTAGCATGTGCATCACGAGGGCTTTTCCCAGCTTTCACTTGTTAAGTGGAAGGTCCTGAGCTGGGATTTCACTAAGAAAATTCAGGTCAGTTAAGGATTTGCTTGTAAATGTCACCCCTTAAATAGCCCTGCAGAAACGAGGCAGGGAACACACTTCCCTGCCCCTCAGTCCCCTTTTCCCTTCTGTTGCTGGAAGTCAATAAAATGGTGACTGGTGAGTGTGAAGGCTGGGAGAGAAGAACAGCCGTGCGGAGCCGAAGAAGTGACACATTTTCCACCAGAAACAGAAGGTCTGGCTAAACAAAGCAGCTGTATAGGTGTTGTTAGGGGTAAATGCACAACTCCAGATTCACCTAGATGAGTGCACTGGTAAAGCTCAGCTACAGAAACATTTGCACATCCCGCTGCAGTTGGGCACTCTTGGCTTGTGCAGTGGTGGAAGGTTTTGGTGCATTTGCCTCCAGCAGTAGCTGCGTCGCTGTGGTGAATGAAAATACTCCAGTTTAAAGGATTGGGCTGTGGGTTGGTAAAACTCTAACCTATCAGATTATCCATGCTATTCCCTAGGGTAGTGGAAACAGGAGGCTTTTATTTATGCTTTATTTATTTATTTGAAGAAACATTTAGAGAAGATATAATCAAACCAAGGGAATAAGGAAAACCATTTGTGGTACCTGTGGTCAGTATGGAAAACTGACTTGGGAGAGTTTACAATATTCCATATCATAGCCTGCATCCTTAATCAAGACAGCTGACTTCTCCAGTAAGACAAATTGTAATAATAATGTCTTCCTCTTGGTAAATTCATCAGGGAGGGAAAGCCTAGCATTGACATGTAGAGATTGCTCCCAGCACCTGGAAGCGGAGCCAGCGGAAGCGTCTGCCGCGGAGCCGCGCAGGTCTCCCAACCTTCGGCGATGGCAGATCAAAGGCCGCCAGGGAAGCAGACTGCAGGTGCCAGCCGGGGCAGGTTTCATCTTGTCGCAGCGCTCCGCAAAGAGGCATTTGCTTATGGCTGCTAATCTCGTGGCACGCCAGGGGCGAGTGAGAGGGAAAAAATGGCAAGGAGCTTCCCTCTCTCCCGAGCAGCCCCCACGCAGGCTCCCGTGAGCCGGCTGCCTCCAGAGAGAGAGCGGAGCAGGAGCGTGTGCGTGCGGGGGGAACGTGGCTGCCGGCCGCCTGCAGGTGCTGCCTCCTTGGGGAGCAGCTCCTGGCCAAAGCAGCCGTGAGCAGCGGGGCCAGGCGCGACGCGGGGGCTCCAGGGGAGCTGTGCCCAAGAGCCAGCTTTGCCCCTCTCCTTTGGAGGCTCCTGACAGTGGCATTGCTGTGAAGATAAATAACCTGAATCCCCGGTTATTATCCCCCGGCTCTCCTCCCCTTCCCCCTGACTGACTTTGATTATTGTAACTTTACATGCTCTTTTAATTTGCGTGCAGGCAAGTACAAAGGCACAACCGGATATACCTGTTATTTGCCAATGACCTGAAAGAGTATAGTTTATGTTAAGCCTTGGGTTATGGTAACGCTTGCACGCGATTCCTCAATATACGTGCTGCAGGCGACTGATGGATGGAGGTGATGGAGGGTGGAGGAGCGCTTTAAAGTGACAGAACCTGATTTAGTTCCTCCTTAATTTACCAGTTATGTAAAGGGCTCTATTTCAGTGTTGTGCAAAGCAACATTTTGCCCTCTCTTCAGGCAAGGAATGTATGATTGGGATCACGTTACCCAGGCTGTAATTTGTTCACGGCTACTCCTGCAACTGATTGCATTGAAAACTACAGGAAAATTAGGTAAAAAAGGCAGGCGGGTTATTTACAGCATCCCAGTTGGGCCTGCACTGAGATGGCAGGGAGAGGCTGGCAGCAGCAGGAGGCCATTCCCAGTGTCAGAGGAGCCTGTGCTAGGGAGCAGGATGCCAAGCTCAGAGCTGCAGTGATTCCACATCACAGTAGCTGGTCTCCAAGCAGGAAGAAAGCGTTTTCCGCTGCCAGGCAAGCAAGCTGCCTTGAGGTCTGAAGCTCAAGTAGGTTGATTTCTGTCCCATGCTTCCTAACGCAGTGTTGCAGCCCCCACCAAAGGAGCTCACTAAACATTTCTTTTGGTGGCTCAGGCAGGGAAGGGAGCCCGTTCACTGCCAGCACCACCTCTTGCCTCACAAGGAGCGAGCCTGTTAGCGAAATGCTGTCCCGGCTGCGATTTGCTGCCTCTCCTTGCGCCTCCCCCAGAGGCACTGGGGCAGGGGACAGTGTCAAGTGCTGCTCTTGAAAAGGAGGGCGTCATAAAATGGTTGTCAAAATAGCACGAGACGAGATAGGGCTGTTGTGCAGAGAGTGCTGTGTAGCTTTATGCTTCTCGGCAGAGATGCGGGCGCTTTATCTCTTCTGTGCCTCAGCTTCCCATGGAAATTTGGGGTGATAATAGTCTGTGGAGCTGCCCGCTGTCTGTTCTGCTGTTCTCTAGCATGTTAAGCTAGACTTTGTGCAGCAGGTGCCAGGAAGATGTTTAAATCTGAGGGGTAGGAGTTGAAGGATTGAGTTTTAACTCACATTTTTAAGTAAGATGAAACAAAGGCCCTCTTCTTCACAGTATAGCAGAGAACTGTGCTCCACCTGCACAAGGTGTTTATCTGAAGCAGCCTTGAAAATGAATCCCTTTCCATTTCTGCCCTCTCCTCTGCTATTCCTTGCTTTTTCTTTGCATCTCTCCACTTTATCTGCTCTTTTGAGAACCACATTTAATTAATAAACTCTTCTTTTTTTATGTTAATTTTCCGTTTCTTATTATCTTTTTAAATTTTAAAACTTAAAAATACTTTGGCTGAGTGTAGAAATCTTGTATCTAGTAGCTTCTCCTAGGTTGTGAATTCTTAGCAAGAATACATGGCTGGTCTTTTTATGCTCAGAAATTTTCTCTAAGCCAATCTGTATGTACAAACTTGTCCTGACTGAAGAAAGGACATACATCTCATGGACACTTGTTCACAATCAGATTTTTAAGCAAGTTAGGCAAAATTCCCTAATGCTGCTTTAAGTCCTGATGCACAAAATAAGCCTTTAAGGCACCATGTGCACAGAAGCCTTCAAGACCATAAAACTGTCTTTTCTGCCTCCCGTGTCCCAGTCTCAGACCTTCCCAACAGCAAAGAGGGTTTTTTGACAGGTTAACAGCCAGGAGATGGTTATGGCTGCCTACTTGTCCCTTCATTCAGCAGTTTCCAGGGAGATGTGCACCCTTTTTCTGGCATGGGAAAGCCCCTGCAGCTGCCTTTAGATGAGGGAAGAGCTTTGCTCTGTGCTGCTTCATGAATTCAGTGTTTGGATAATGAACAGTATTCCGGAGCAAAAGCTAAAGAGGACTCGGATATTTCTGTGTCTTGATTCTTCCCTCTTCTTCTGGGGGAGAAAGCCCACCAGTTTTGAGGCTGTGAAGGAATATGTGACATGGACAGTAAAATATTTTCCTTTTCCTTTATTAAAGCAATCTCATTTATGTTACCAAAGAGAATTGTGAAGTGGCGGGTATAAAGATGCTGTAAAGAAGCAGCCAGGGCAAGTTTCACTTGTACTTGTGAGAGAAAGTCCCATGGCTTAGGATGTAAGTGCCATGAAGGGGAGGATTGTCTGACGATATCTGCCTAATACTCAGCGTTTCCAAAGCTCCCGTCACAAAGCAGTGTCCAGGGGAGCAGCGTAAGTGTCAGACATTGTAAGAGCCTTCTTGCAGTCCTGGTTACACGAGACCTCTCAGGAGGCAAGATCCCTGTGTATTTCAGCAGGGATTTTCCCACAGCAGAGCTGCCTTTGAGGAACTGCAGATACGGGTACTGTCTTTACACCCCTTCTCTCACCTAGGTCTAAACTTGGCTCTCAGTCCTGGTAATGTGTTTTTTCAATCTTGGCAGCTGTCAGCCTTTGTGCGATGACTTTACATTCATTTTTAATGTTCCCATTAATGAAAATGTCTCCTTTTTGGTATAATATCAACTACAAACCCTTCTTTTAACTAACTTGTTTTGTCTGTGTTACCTGCATCTTATTTATCCATTAAGATCAGCTTAAATTACTATTGCAGCAGAAAAATACACTGAGTTCTGCTTAGTAAGACCACATCAGGCACTCTGTGCTTTTTTACTGTAGTTTTAATGTGCCCATACTTAACATATTTCGCTCTACAGTGCCCTTGCTGCAGATTGGAGGATGGATTTTGAGTGGCCTCTCCGTTATTTACTCTCAATTGAAAATTCAGGCAAGCTTCCAGGTTACACAGCAAAACTGCTTGTCCTCGGGACTCTGTGAGCCGGAGCAGCCTAGGAGTGAGGGAATGAGCAGCTCCCTCTAAACTGCAGCCAGCGTCAGAAATAGATCACCTGAGGATGCGGGGGAATTTGCATGAGCGCACCCAGATCGCACGGATAGAAATGCAGTAACATTTTGGGGAGGTAATGGCAGAAGCGTTGGCAGCCCCTCGCGAGCGTAGCAAGGCGGCCCGCTTGTGGTGTGGGTAATTATGAACATTCCACTTTGGAGAGGAAAGCTTGGAAACACTTTGATTAGGGACTTTCCAGAGGCCACCCATGAGGTTTTTACTTGCTTGACAATAAATTCTTTAATTTAATTGCCCTGCCCCTATGCCTTATCTGCATACCCATTTCCCTTTCTTTTGTATCTTTGCTTGGTGTTGCCTGTTGCACCTAATCCTTTTGCATGTTCAAGTGGACCCCTACTAAGCGTTCCCACAGATAGATGACTTTTGACAGACTTTTTCCATATTACTAAGGAAGGATGAGAAAGAAAACCCAAACACATTCACTACCATGCAAAATAAACACACGCACCCACTTCCGCAGCTTCCCAAAGTTTGTTTTGACAAGTCAGCCCTGCATGAGGAGCAGCCCCTTGTAACGCCCCCTTCCTCTGCAGGGCCAAATGACGAAGCTGCCTCATGGCACCGGCTCCTTGTGCTCGCAGCCTGGCACCTCACGGAAATGGCTGTCGCGAAATCTGGCAGCAAAACACAGGCTGGAAGCCCTGAACGATGTTGGAAATGCTTTATGATGTGGTAAAAAATAGCGAGCTCCACATGTGGTCAGGGAGCCCTCCTTTGCGTGCGTCCGCGAGGCATCGCGTGGGCCAGGCAAGGCTGCTCTGCTGTGTCTGCTCTGCTGTGGGCTGCCGCCTGGGAGAGACACGTGCGCAGCCGAAGCGGTGGGAGCTGCTGCTCATGGGAGCCAGGCGCGTGGGAGCCCATGGGGAGGGCCCATGGGGAAAGGGCTCCCACGCGCGATGGGGAGCAGCGGCGCGGGCCTGCCCTCTGAGAGCTGCAGCTGCAGGTGGAGGAGCGTGCACAGCAGCGGGGCCGGGAGCCCTGGGGAGGATCTCCGGGGATGCGGGAGCCCACACTGCCGCGGCCGAGCACATGCACCTGTGTTGTCTCCAGCAGATGCTTGTCTGAACCGCCGTGAAAATCCTCCCTGATGGTGATTCCCACAACACGACGTATCTGGAGCTTCGCTCCCCTAAACGCCAAGCTTCCATTTTCCCGTGTTCTGACACAGCAGTTCTATCCATCAGGGACCCCAGGGATAGCTTCTGAAGCCTGACACTCTCTCTCCCCTCATTCTTCTCTAGATGGAGCCTCCTAACCCCTTTCTATCCATCCTTGTAGCTTACAGTTTGGAGATGCATGCTTATTCTTGCTAGGTTTTTTTTTAAGGCATCCTGTGTTATTCTTATGGCTAGAGCCTAAACCTGGACAGAGGACTTATATTAGCATGAATAGAACAAAAACATACTTTTTTTTCACACTCCAGAGTTTGCTGTCTGTTTTATCTTGTCTCCTTGTGCTCAGAGCAGAAAGCCAATTTTATTCAGTATTGGATGCCCTGCAACAATATCTTGTAAGATAATGGTTGAAAAGGTTGAAAAAGTACATTGTCAAAAAGTTTTGAAAGTTTTAATATGTGGATGTGTGGTTATCTTTGGTTTAAATTTTTTTTTTTGTTAATTTATTAGCCTGGCAGTGTTGTGATCATTAAGAGTGCTTCCTGTTCTCATGGGAATGACATGGGAGTTTATTTGTCTCCAGGAGCAGCTGTTTCTACTTTATGAGGAGCTATTTTTATGACCTGCTTGAAAAACACTTTCATTGCTCTTTGATTCTCCTCCTTATCTCCAAGGTTTCTCTTCTGACGCTCAGAAAAATGCTGCAATGAGTAAATATTTGGGCAGAATACACAAGTAGGACCACCTTCTTCATCCAGCTTAAACATTCATTTCTTTCCTTCAGTAATTGCCATTTCTTCAGAAAAAAAATGTTCCAGTGGCTGCAGAATTAAGACATTTCAATGCTATATGTTTTGTTTTTTAAGATATTTCCACTCTTTTCTGCAGAAAGAGGAAAAGGGGCAATTAGGAAAAGTGGGCAGACTGGCAAGACCCTAATGGGGGTTCAATGCAGAGACCACTTCCTACCAGGACTGATTCCCTCCCTAAAGTCAGTACAAGTGCAGCTTGCCCATGACTGTGCTACATTTCTCTGCTCGTGGCTGCTGCAGAGGATTTAATTAATTACTGCACCCAATTACCCGGCCCTTTCCTCTTCAGCCACATGAAATAGCTGCTGTGGGATCTGGAGGAAGCCACAAGGCATTTCTGTATCCCAGAGAGAGGTTCCTCCTGTGTTTGGTCCCCACACATCTTCCTTCCTCAGCACACCTCACAGCCTTTCTCTTAACTGGGAACATCTACAGAAAGGATGAGAAGATTCAGAAAATTCAAACTAAAGCTGCATGTCGATATAGGCCAGTTTTTGCTGGGCACGTGTGGGCAATTCCTTTATTTTCACTAAAACTGTTTTTTAAAACCAAGCCCATGCATTTTACGGTGCAGTCCTCACCCGCTGGGATGTGATTCCAGCTTGAAAAGATTGCTGATGGGAATGAAGACAGGAATCATTGTCAAGGAACATTACCCTAGGGAAAAAAAAATAAAGAAAAACACACACACAATAAAAAACTTGGCTACGCTGTGGAAAGCTGAAATGATTAAAAAGAGAGATGTGTCATTTTTTTTTTCTTCAAGCTACACACAGCATGTGTTTCGCATGTCTCGTATTACAAGCAAATGTGAGCGGAGAGTTTATGGTGATGCCACCAAGGAAGCATGATATCATCTCCCCCACAGGTGGTAAGTGAGTTTTCCAAGGCGTGTTTACATGGTGCGTTTCGAACACCAGCACACACAGGAGCGGCTTGAGCAATAGCTGCAATTACTGGAAAGTTGCAGGAGCAAACACTGTCTAGCCAGGTAGGAGCTGTTAAACGCCTTATGGCAAAATACGTGATGTCATTCGCCTTATCTTGATAAATACTTGTCCAGGCACGAATTTCATGGGGTTTAAGTGAAGCTGGTAGTGAGGATTATGAATGGATGGCATGTAGATCTTATGTAATATCAGACTCATCGTTAATAAGCTAAATAGTCTGATAGTGCAGAAGCAAATCTGTTTATATTTTGACATTTATAAAACTATGACTTAGGATGCCAGTCTGTTTTTATCTAGCTTGTAAACCACAAACACAATAAACCATACGAGATTACTAGAGGAAAAGTGACAAAAATCAGCATTAATAACACACCCAGCTTGATGGATTTTGCTGCTTTTGGGTCACCAGAGGACTGAATAACTATAGTTTTTTTTAAGATGTCCTGAGCATTATCTGCCCTTCATCTTCTCTACGTTTATTGAAATTATTTCACACAATTAAACCAGATGGAAATGGCACTTCCCTGTTAAGTCTATTTCCTATTCATTATCTTCCATAGTGGAAGCACATATGTTTTATATATGTGCTTAAAACATAGATAATGGATAAAAACAGTAGCCTGTTCTTCTTCTGTCACGTTGATTGTACTGCATGGCTCCAGGACAGATTCACTGCTGGCTTTCTTTAGGGCCTGAATGTTTTGCTAAGAAAATGGTATATTTGTAAAGTTCAGCCTTTGCCAGACCCTTGAGGTGATTTTTACCCCAGATTTTGCCAGCCCATACACCAGGCCAGATATCGCCATTGCGATGCCCATAAAATTCCTCGTGAGGGTTAAGCTCGGGGCAGCTCCAGCCTCGGACTTTGCTCGCTGAGAACGCCGCAGGCCTGTGTGGAGAGCGGGGTCCTCGGGGACGGCGGCAGGGCGCGATGGGCGACATGGCGGCCGCGGGGCCACCTGGGGCCTCCACAGTCAGTGCAACAAAATGGCGCTCGCTGCAGAGCGCCTTCCAGACCCTGCTGCCCCACAGCACTTCCCCACCGGCACCCAGGAGGCAGGAGGGGCCGTCCCGGTGCCACTGCAGTCATGGTCGTGGTGTCTCTCTTTGGTTTGGGTTGATGTTTTCCACAGCATGGCTCCACATGCATGGTTCAAGCATTTCTGCAGCATGGTGAGACACAACCGCCCAAGAGAGGAGACTCGTTCACTCCCCTGCTCACACTGCTCCTTGTTGTGCTGTTCAAAGGCTACTGCTCTTGGTCAGAATAAAGCAGTATTTTTGGGAGTGCTAAAACCTTCAATCTTATGCAAGTCCTTAGCAGAGCATATTTCTCCAGTCTTCTCCATCATTCTCTGTGGACATCTGATTTCTGGTCAGCTTGTGCATTATGGAACCCCACCTAGGCTAAAATTGAAGCATTTTTTAATGCATATATGCAGTGTCTCATTTTCTGCTAAAGAGATATGGGCCATTGCTACACCGTTCATTTTTCAGCTCTCCTGATGTGTCCTGATGTGTCTTGTTCTTCTGCTTCATGCTATGCTGGAAATTAAGACAAGTTTTTGATCTAGTGAAAAAGAGAAACTAGGCAAAACAGGATTGTGTGATATTTTGCCTATTTTCCTGTTTATGTGGTAGCACCTCTTATAAAGCTATTTCACTGGTGGAATTGTAGCATTACTATTACTTTTTTTTCCATCTTCTCATCTGCACAAAGAAGTCTGCCACCTCGCTGTTATCAGGACAGCATCCAGCTCTTGAGGTTCCCAGCAGCTCGAGGACCTCACGTCTCATCTGTACCCATCCATCGTCTCCTCTGTACCCATCCATCGCCTCCTCCCGTGGGGATGGCAACAGAGCTGAGGAAGCCTTTGGTTCCTGGCAGGGACATGCGCAGCGCAGGTTTGAAGCCACCTCAGTTCAGGAGCAGGCCACTTCCCTGCACCCTAGGCGTCGGCAATTGCTGCGTCATAGGGACATTTGAGCCTTTTCTAAGCTGTTTAGTCTGCATATTTTGGATACCATGGATATGCATACTCAGTACTTGGGCTGTAGGCTCAAATTTTCAAAGCAGGAGTTTACCTAAGTCTGTCACAGTCTGCCTAGTCTTTTTCCTCATGGCATCAGTCTGGTCAATCCCGATTTATCTGTTTTACAGTTGATACAGTAGGCAGGAACAAACTCATCTACAGCTATTGGAGAGACATTTACTGCCTGCACTCCTGCCTCCTGTGTTCATCAGCAGCTATGGTAGAGCTATAAGGATCTGGATCTAGATGTGTTCAGCTCATCTGAGTTTCACTATGAGAAAACCCTCCATTTCTGTCTGTATTCCTTTACTGTAATATCAGAAGTAGATGAGATGTTTCTGAATAGAGCTGGACTGCTGGGGACAGAACTGAAGCCCTTTGTGCCAGCATGAATCAAGGTGACATCTGACCCTGAGAGCACATGGGCACTTCCCAGCACATTTCCCTGCTGCTTTTCAGTGTGAAATTGCTATATGAGAAGTTCTTATGGTCAGAAAACTCTGTATTTGGTCTCTATCCAGAGATGAACATTTCTGAACACCTTTTTTTTTTTTTTTTTTTGATGGGAAGAGGTTAATTTCTGCATGCCCAAATAAGATTTGAGACCTTCCAAGACCACTCATATTGTTCAAAGGGATGAAGCAACTCTGAGTGGAAAGCTGACCCTTAGAATAGCCCAAGCTGGAGAATCCAAGGTTTTCAGTTTTTGTAATTTGGGATTCTTTAAAAAATTGTGCACCATACATGAATAATACTTTTGCGACCAATTTCCTTCTAAGGTTTTTGAGATAAGAACTCTATCTTGCATAAGTTTTATCCCATGTAATACAAGCCATTTTGTAGTAGTTTCAGTTCTTCAGTAATTTCATGCCTGTAATATGGATTTTTTTTTCCGTTATGAAAAACTTTAAGGCAACTCTGACATTTGAAACCTGTGTTTCTCTAGGGAAAGTACCTCTGCTTTCACTAGAACAAAGCGCGTGTTCTCCTCAGCCCAGCATCCCACTGCCCCTTCCAGGAAACCCCTGAGTTTTCACATGTTTTTGCAATGGTAACATTGAAGCCTAACAATGACTAAAGAAATCTGTTTGGGAGACAATGGCTTCTGCTGTGCAATGCCTGTCATCAGCAATGTTTAGAAGAGGAGTGAAACTGCTAACTTGAAAGAGGAAAGCAATGTTGGATTTAGAAGCGTCTTAAGGTGACTAAATGAATTACTCATATTTCAAGCCCTGATATTTGAGGTGGGAGCTGGTTTTATTAGTGTCTGACAGCGTGCAGATGGATTCACCCAGGAAAGCACCTGATAGCCTAATTTGATCCTTGTCCTCTTCAACCAGAGAATGAAGAGGTCTGCACGCAAATTGTTTCCCGATGATGCCTCGGGCTGCTGCATGAAAATACCTTGCCCTCTCTGGAACACACTTAGTGCAGCAGCGTGATCTCTGTGTCTGTAGATGCTCCAGCAGGAGTGACGTGTCTGTCCCGTTCGGACACCACACGGAGCCCAGAGGTCCCAGCTCCCCTTGGATAACAAGAAGAGCTTGAGGAGGCTGTTCCGGTGCCCGTGGGTAAATCCGCTCCTCTGTAGAGCGTGAACAGATTGGGGCTTCTCTTGTCTGGGAGAACATAAGCAAAAGGGAAAGTGTAAAATGAGGCAAAATAGTAAATCATTTAGAGCAGTTGGATTTGCTGCTTTTATTGCCTTTTCGTAACATAAGAGCAAAGGGATGGTCAGAAATGAAATATGAGCAAATTCCAAGAAGATTGAAGGAAATGTAAGGTATAGCTGGAGCTTGGGATTTGTTGCCAACAGATGGCAATGAGGCTCAGGAGTCAGCAAGGCTGGGAAAATGGCCTGGACTCTATGAGCAACAGAAATGTTAAGAGGTCCTTTGAAAAGGCTCGGAACAGATTTAGAAGGCATCTAAAACCTGAGGTACTTGTGACATGTGCCCAAACCAAGCCTCTCAGCATTAAACTTATGACTTCAATATTCTACATTGTTTGATCTTTTGAGCCTGTAGGTAAACATACCTGTCAAACTTCTTTGATCTTAAGCAACATATTAATTTGCCTTTGTATCAAGACAATCTTCTATGAGGTGCTGCAATTTCACTGCTGGCGCTCTGTCGGTGTCCACTTTGGGGATGCTTAATCCCTTCCAAAAGTCCTGTTGACTCCTAGGGAAAATAACTCTCCTTTCCCTTCAAGCTTTCAGACAGGTGGAAGAGCCCAGTTCCCTGTTGGATGTGCCTGCTTGGGCTTTTCTTTGGGCACAGCTGAATAACTTACAGCAGCAAGGAAGCTTTGACGTGAGTAGCGTTCTTTGTGGCCGGCTGCTAGTGATATGTTTGCCAGTTGGCCACTTCAGGATCTAGGTGCTCACACCCCACACGGGAGGCATTTGTAGTTGCTGGATCATTGCAGAAGAGGAGATTTATTTCTGTGTTAATCTGTTCCAGTAAAAATACAAGCTTGCAGGATTTTCCCTGCAGATTTTTGGGAATCGTTGCTGGGATGTGTTCTTGGCTCACCTTCTGGGCAATTGCATGGGTATTGCAGGCACTCCTCCCTTGAAATTATTGTCTGCCTCGGGCATTTGTGCCTTGAATGTGGGTTTTGTGCTGGGGTTTAAGAATGAATCTATAGGTTAGAAAATATGAAATTCTTGTTTCAGGAGGGAAAGGACCTGGCTATCATCCGTACATCCCTCTGGTACAACTAGAGAGAAAAGGGAAGGGACAAGAAACAGAGGCCCATAGGGAGTCATTTGTGTCACCCACACTATGAGATTTAGATCCACAAGACAGAAAATGAGATGAAACCTTGCTCTGTCACTTGGGGAAAAAGACAGACTTACCAAACTGCAGTGAGATATTTCAGATCGGTCTTATTTCTCTCTAACCTTAGCCATCAAACAAAATATTAGAAGTTTTTTAGAAACACAGTTACTTTTTGCTGTGTAAATAAGTAGCTAACTTATTCAACTGTAACTGTCTTTGAGATCTGTTTTTTGATTCAATGGAAAGGTGATGACAGGGGCTGTCACACAGAAATTAATTCTTTCAGCATAACTGTCTGAGCCTTTGAATGATTTATTCTGTGTAAAATATTTGGCAAAAATAAAATCTCCTTATTCCATTCAAACAACAAGGGAAAAAATGATTAAACTGAACATTGACATTGCTCTGCAGCCGCCTGGTTGGAAGATCCTGGTTAGTGAACAGCACCCAGGCGGTTATAGTGTCTAGTTTAGAGGCTATTAAACTGATACTCAACAAGTTTTTGCCATGGAAGATCAACCAAATGCCAGTGCTTGTTTCAGGCCAGCACTAAAATTGGTTGTTGTTGTTGTTTTTTCCCGGCATACAAGCAGATTAGAGGCTTAAGAAGGGAAGCCTCCATCTCTCATGTCCATGACTTTGTTTTCCTGGGAAGCAGCCCGTGTCTGCCTGTTACAATACGCCGACATACCAGCCTGGGGTGAAGTTAATCACAACCGACAGCGTGATAAGACCGATTGCAGCCTAACTTGCAATAAGTTTGTTTGTTTACAGATAGGATTTTGGAATAAACAAAGTGTTTTGTAAATCAAAGCGATCTCTCACTGAGCTGACGTTACTGTTGAGAAGAACAGCATCTGATGACATGGAAACACAACTGCGTTGGAAATGCCACTTAGCTAATTTCTCTTGAAATAGTTGGCAGGTGAACCAACTATTTATTCATTTGGCGCAATGGAGAAAAATAATACTATAGCATTGCCACTTTTTAGCTCTGCCCGTTAGTCCCAAAATACTTACGTTAGGTCCTAATGACATAAGCCTATCGGTTTCTTCGCTTCTCTCTTGTTTAAAATAAGTTTCCAGTCATCTGGTATCAGGAAAAAAAAAGGTTGGGCTACCTAACCAGGAGACAAAAGTCTTTTCTAAGTTCTATTATATATAGAAAAATACCCTAGTATTCAAATCCTGCCATGTCTCAGGTGCAGCTCTCAATTTTTCCCTCTTGGGTTGGCTGCATGGTTGCTGTTTGTCAGCGGCACTAGGACAGATCTTGCACCGCTTCTGCATGTCCTGCTCCTGAGCTGCAAATTGCAGACTGGTCTTAGGAAAGATACAGGAGATACCAACTCTTGATCTGCTCTGCTGTGCTAATCTTCTTTGTAGTCCCTTTACCCAGGCCCTTGGGATCTGAGCAGACTCATAGATGTATTTAGGAAACACTGACAAGATTTTTAATCTCTCTCACTGATTGCTATTTCCAGGAAATATATTTATTTTGCTTTTTGAAGGCTGAAGGATCTCATTTAGCCCGTCTCTAAGCTCACTGATACTGATCACTTGTTATTTTAAATTATTTTAACAATTGAAAATTTTAAATGTACTCTGTGAAAAGCAGTACTTTTCTCACTGATGGGGTAAGAAATACAGAACTAGATTAATATTGCATGTTGCAGCACTCTCCTTGCAGTGTGGCAGACTGGTGCTCAGGGATTTGCAGCTCCACCACAGGAAAGCACCGGCAGGTAGCATCTCTTGCCTGCCACCATTGCTTCAGTCGCCTTTGCTAAGGCCCTTACCAGAAGTGAGAGGATTTTGCATTTCAATACCATGTAATGTCCAGAGGGCAGCACGGCAGAGCTGGGAGATGCAGCTGACACAGCAGCCCAGTGCGGTAATTTGTAAAATGTAAGACCCAAGGCCTGGAGGGGCATCCTTCATCTGTATTTGCAACCATGATTTCATTTGAAGCCTGCTAACAACCGAAAATAGGCTTCATTCTTAGAAGGGTTGTTTGCCTTCCCTGCCTCTATTGGCAGCAGAGCCTTCTCCTTCCGGCCACGAGGACTCTTGTTTGCACTATGGACACCCTGCAAGCCTTGGCTCGCTGGCCAACATTTTCTTTCAGCTTGACTAGATCTCCCACCAGGGTGCTTGCCCCCTGGATTTAAATAGCAGTAACATATCTTGGCTCTGCTTTTGCCAGGATGAATTCCTGCAGTTTTCTCTTGCATCGCACATTCCCGTTCCCCAACCGTCTTGGCAGCCCGCTCTCCCTGAACTCCAGGCTGAGTTCATCTTCTCGGAACACAAGTAACAAGAACTACACACACCAGCCTAACTGGGATTTCACTGCTCTCTGCACATTAGCACATCAGCAATTACGCTGGGAACCCCCTTATTTTTTCTCAGCAGGTACATCAGCTCATCCAGCTGCACATCCTGCAAATGGGACGTTTTCATCACCTCCAAGGACCATTGGCAAAAACGCACCTAGACATTTCTTTTTCTTTTAAATGAGAGTTTTAATTAATTATTAAAAATGGGAGGTTATTTAGTGAGTTTTAATTTGATTGTTAAGGTGTGTAGGTAAGAACTGTGCAAGGCCTGTGCCGAGAGGCCAGGCGGATCAGGATGAGGAGCAGTCTGCAGCTCGCTGCAAGGAAGGCAGGCTTCCCTGCCGAAGCTCCCTCCGGCTCAACCCCATTACATTTTTGCTGCTGTGGAGCTCTGCGCTCATGAAAACCTTGTCTGGAGGCCGCGTGCTGCAACCTGCCAGCAGCTCTGACGCCTTCGGGGCGCGGGGACCGCTCAGCTCGCCGCGATGCGCTCGGCCGAGCTCCCGGCGCGCGGCGGCCCAGCAAGGGCTCCCTTTGGCTCCCGCTGCTCTGGCGTGCATGTAACCAACGAGGGCTGGGAGGCGGATGCTCCAGTGAGGAGGGCAGGGATGTGTTGCCCCTGTGCCGCTGTGTCCCGCCTGACGCGGCCACCTGCCGTTCCTCGCTGCATGCCGGCGCTGTCGGGAATCTCCCATTCAGCGGCATCCGAGGCCTTCCCTCTCTGCCTTGAAACCACAAAGACATTTGAAATGAAACATCCCATCCCTTCCAAGTGATCTTACTCGGCAGCACACTCACGGCATGTGGTCACGTGCACATGAATTAAGAGCTGTCGCAGGGAGCCTGAGGCATTCCTGACATGGATCCTCTATTACGGAGCAACTTTCACTTGGTGCCATGTTACATAAATTAGTTCAAAAGCTGGCTTAGCAGAGTGCTGCCTTTCTTTGGAGAAGACTGCTCCCAGGCCCATTGTAACGGCGGCTGGGCTTGTAGGTAAGAGGGAATTCCTGTTCTCGCTGCCGTCCTTCGTTATGCTCAGCCTTACAATCAGTCAGAATGGTTGAACTGTGCCAGTAGTGAGGAACTTGGAATGGTCTCTTGTCAGCTGCCTCCAGAGTCCGTCCACATTCCTAATTCCCTCAGTGGTATCAACCTTAATTTTTGTCTCAGTAAGTTTATTTAGACACTTACCTACGTCCTTTGCTTTGATGTTTCATGTCATTGATTTTAAGTGACATCACTTCTACCTGTGGTTTCACCCGAACAGAGATATTTGCAGAAATAAAGTCTAAAATATACTCTGCTTCCATTACAATTATGCTGGCATTGCTGAGATCAAGTCATCATACCAATTTCCACCACAGCAGAGATGGTATTGCCTTACCAAGTTTAATGCTGTTGGTACTGGAATAAATGCCTGAAAAGCAGGATATTATAGCTGGAAGGAAGCCGTGAGGGCTGTAGTGTCTGAGTAGTCAGAAAGAGAAGGAGAGCACTGCAGTTCAATTAGTTTTACTGACTTTTTACTTGTTGGAGCAAAACTTTGTTCAGTGTTGTTTAATCTAACAGATGCTCCTTTGCCATTTGGATCCACAGAACTGTGGGATAGTGCTGGAAGCTGTTGACAACCCTGCAAGTTTCCCTGAAGGGAACTTTACATGAGTCTGCATGGCAAGTTTACACAAAACAAGTTTGTAAATACTTTTCAGACATGAGGAGTGCTGACCTCACATTGCTCCAGCGTGAAGCCAATGTGACAAGAGATGCTGAAAATCTCTAGGGCAGAGAGAAACGCAGAAATTGAGGGGTGCAGAGCTGAGAATCTGAGTAGGCACCTCTGTGCCCAGCGGGTAAAACACTTGGGCAGTCCAAGTTTAACACATCCACCCATCCGAAGGGTGCCCTTCTCCCGGCGCTTCCCACCTGCAGCTTGCACTGACTGGGCACAAGGCATTTCCCCAAGTAGGGCCTAGTTCAAAGCGTATTGGGCCCACGGGGACTCTGCCCAGGGATTTCAATTGCATTTAAATTATGCTTTTGGAATACGCTCGCTTTCCCATGCTGAGCATCTAGTTAGAATAATCCAGGTTAAAGATGTTGCCAAATCCTGCAGAGCCAGCTTTTCAAACAGGCCTTTGGAAATGCAATGAGGGAGTGGGATGAGCTGAAGGATAGCGAGGGCTCGCATCGGTTTTGAGGAAGGTTTTCATATTGATCTCCAAGGCGATCACTAAGCAGTCTGCCCAGTGCTTGCACGTGACCTAAACTGACTCGAGTAAGGCAGGGCAGTAGTGTTGATTCCACTATTTCAGGTCATTTAAAAAGTCTCTTCCTAGTGGACAGAATTTAAATAGATGTGAGTCTTACTTAGGCTGAAGGAGTCAAGTTTGTGTAGTGTTTTCTGCTTGTTCGTCTAAACCATCTTGAAGCTGCACCTTTGCTCAAAAAAAAAAAAAAAAAGCTGTAAGGAACAAGCTCTGAGACAGAAAGGAACTTACTTCTATTTGTGTTTTTCTTGATAGCTCCCTATATTGAAATTTTCTCTACGAATAGAGGGAAGATTAAAAAAAATGAAGCACCTATTGATTAAGCAGTAAGTGCCCTTCCATTTTAGGAAGAACAGAATTATTATAATACCAGCTTACTCAGATATGAACAGAAAAACAAATTTTAGGAAGAAAGGGACATCTGATTTTTAAGACTTCCCTATTACATTTGATTTCCAAAACAAAACCTTAAAGAGGTCCAACCAAAAACAGCACAAAGAAAAGTGCAGGAAATGTTAATAATGAGAAGATATCTACTGGAATCGGCCAGGTACTTACACAAACTGCTGAAAGAAACTTGATGCTTAGTTCTCTGAGACAATTTGGATGTTGCCAGAGGTGGTGTTCCACCTGCCTAGAGGAAACTATCTGCAACTTTACATCTTTAAAAAAAAAAAGTTTTAAATTTTATATTAATCATCTCATTTACAAGCTCCTGGTACTATACATGTTGCTGCAGATTAAATGACTCATTGGCCGGGTTTCAAGTAGTAGAAAGCAAGGCGCTGCTCCGACATCTTGCCTTTCTATCCTGCTGATTAGGCTGCGATTTGCATTCTTTTCATCCCATCTGGAGCCCTCTGCACGAGGCACTGCTTGGCCATGAGCGATTAAGATTAAAATTGGTCTGATGCCAATCTCATGGAAAGTGGTTTTGCCTCTGTGCTGACACTTCAGCATGGCCAGGGTTTGCATTAGGTGCAGGCAAACAAGCTGCTGTGGCAGGAGTCGGCTCTGCAGGAGCGACTGGCCGCAGTGGTACCACTAGCCAGGATCTGTTGCATGGGCCACATGGGAACGACGAGGCTGCTCGTGCTTCCCATGGGCGCCTCGGATAGGAACTGCATGCAGGTCCCACGCTGCTGCTGGCAAGGTGGCCCTGGATTCAGCCTGGATGAATCTTTCAGCTTCAGCTGGCTTCAGCGAACCACCAGGGAAAGGTGGTTTGGGGCAGGACCCTGAGGAGACCTGCCTAGGTGTGAGACCCGTTCCACATCACTTGGTTCATGGCCTGCACTTCCCCATGTGCGGAGGGGGACGTTCCCCAGGGCAGAGGGCTGGCAGGTGGGCAGGCTGTGCTGCCCCTGTGACAGCGCCCGTGGGGAGGGAATTGTCTCAAGCGCCCTCTCCACTGCCTTGTTCTCCTTGCCTGGCTGAGCAGGCGTTAGGGCCAGCTGGTGCCCTGCAGGCTCACTGTCTGTGGAATAATCCAGGAGTGTGCTAGTCTGTCCTTAAATAAAGAATTTCTCATGTCCCAGAGGTCCTTAGTGTGTGTCACATCACCCATAGCACTAAGGGATAGAAGTTTCCTTCAAGACAGGGATTTGCGATAGTGCAAGAAACTCAAAAAGAGCTGAAAGCAGGTAATGCTGCACTGGTGTTTCTCCTGAGCTGCCCCAGTGTCTGAGCTGGCACCGGAGGCTGGCAATCCACCTGAAGTTCTGGCAAGTCCTGGCAAGCTTTAGGAGCTGCATCTTTCTTGCTCCTGCTTTTAGAAATTACAACGTATCTGTGCCCTTCTGCAGCCCTAGTGGGTAGATGGCACTGGGCACAGCTCTCCACCAGCAGCAGAAGTGGATATTCACAGGGATGTTTGACATCTCATCCTTCATGAAGGAGGACTCGTTCAAAGGTGCCCATTCCTTGTTCTCAAACATGAGCTTTGGCCATAGTCTTGTGCATACATGGGTAGTTTTCCTAGGTAGCCTGAATGTCTGTGTTAGGGAACATGCTGCACCAAGTGGTCAGAAAGCATGATCCCTGTCCTTTCAGCACTCATAAGATTGATTTAAAATTATGCATTTAAAATTAATAAGCAAAAATGTTCCTTTGATCTGTGAACTTTCACATTAATATAATATATATAATATATAAACTAAACTTTCAACTTATATTGCCAAAATTAAATACCAAGCATGCACGCAAAAAAAATGTCGAAGCATATTCTAATGAATAAGGTGACTGCAGAAAGGTAAGCTGTGAGAAAAAGAATGTGTGTGTGTATATATATATATATATATATGTATATATGTTTGTGATGAAAGTCAGTAGAAAGTCATGGGAGGGCAATTCTGAAATCTTATGTCTGGGGTTTGTCTGCCTAAACAGAGACATTGAGTGTCATCTGAATCTCCCCTATGGACCCAAAACATCTGTGCAGGACTGACACACATGGCAGAGGAACCACTGGAGATGCAGACCCTCCTGGGTGCTATCTGGAGACCAGGAGACTGAGGATATCTCAAACGCCTCTGAACATCCATGTTTAAGCAACTGCATTGAGCTGTAAATTAGCACTACCAAAAAAAAAAAAAAAAAAAAAAAAAAAACAACAAAAAGACATTAAACAGCAGAGAAAAACACTAACTTGTATTGCTTAATACAGTTCTGCAGAACCACGATCCAGTGAATCACCAAATTGATAACCTGAATCACTATTAGTTTAAATAAACTGAAACCATATTGTGGTCTCAGCTGCCTCAGATATTGAGTCCTGCTTTTGCTGTCAGTCTTATGATGAGGATTTCTTTCTGTGAGACCTTTTGAGGAGAGAAAGCTAAGGACTCATGAGAAAGTTGGGGCTTAAGTTACTCTTCTAGATATCAACACTTCTGTCAGAGCCAAAAGCTAATACCTCTACCATGCAATATTTCCTATGGGGTCTTACCAAGTAGCTGGAATCTTCTGGGCACCTCAAAGGATGGGAAAGGTGATGTCCTTGGAGGACTCCAAAGCAGCAGCTTTGGTGTGTGAATGATATATGTACAGTACTTCACCATTGTAAAATATATACAATCTTAAATCTTACACGCAAATAAAGGACTTTTTGGATACAAATATTGCTATGGAACATTTTGGGAGAAGCCCTTTGGAAAATGTTGGCATCTAGTTTGGAAAATGTTTGGCATCTTTGGAAATTTGGATCTAGTTTGTACTGCCTAAAATTGTGTATTTAACCTCCCTTCCTGTCTCACTCTTTTTGGTCCTATGGTGCATTTTGTTTAGATAGTCACAATTGCTTCAAGTTTGCATTGGTAAAAAAAAGCATTTGCCTTATGGTAACATTTTTCTCTGAGATGGAAAGGGATTTCACTGTTATTGAAATTCTCTTCTCAAATGTGCTTAAGCTACTTCTACTTTGTGGAACAAAGAAGAAACTCATACTGATTCCACCCTAGGTCAGAAGCTCCAACATGAAAAACCTATTTTAACTTGGAAAACAGGACAATACAAATAAAAGTCATGAAGCATGTGATGGGCTTTGTGCTTGGAGATAATATTTTCTAAGATTTTGAGTGAGTAGGAAAAGGTAAAGGGAGAAATCTAGAACGTAATCTGCCTAGAAGAATAGATCATCCACAATTCACACAGTTCTGAAAAACCTCTGTGTGAAAGGGTGTTCATGGAAAATATACAGAGTAAAGTCTTTCCTGGTGTCCACTGCAACTAGTTACATACAAGTTTGAGGCTGTTCATGGTGATGTGAAGATGATCTGAGTGGTGCTTCCTAATGGACTTCTCTCCTCTCCTCTCCTCTCCTCTCCTCTCCTCTCCTCTCC
>JAVCKT010027403.1:6847-18557 GCA_032273925.1 Rhynchotus rufescens | reverse complement strand
AAAAAAAAACATTCATCAGGTAAATGTGTTTTGAATGTTTTAGGTTTGCTGAGTGTAATGGCATTCTTTCTTATAGAATTTGAGATGTATTTCCCTAACAAGTGTGCTCAGGGCTCACTGAACACAGAAATGCACCCAAATGTCCCACTTGTATCCACCCCAATGTATCCATCTGTGGCGTGAAAGTTACTGAGGGCAGGATACGGATAAGGTGTAGCTGTATCTTGCAAGAACTGTTCCTTTCGTAGTCATGGCTTCAGAAAGCCTGACTTTGTACAAACCTGCTGTTTGTCCCTAAGCATATGTTTTTATGATCTTTTTTGTGGTGTATAGTAATGCTGAATTTGCCTTACAATTCCAGGGAAGAACTGGACATCGATCTGAAGGATATTTACTACAAAATTCGATGTGTTTTGATGCCTATGCCATCTCTTGGGTTTAATAGACAGGTAGTGAGAGACAATCCAGATTTTTGGGGTCCTCTGGCAGTTGTCCTCTTCTTCTCAATGATTTCACTCTATGGACAATTCAAGGTAGGTATAGACCTTCTAATTGAACCTACTAATTAAACTACTGTTGTCTTTCTGGATATTAACTTCAACCATATTAAATAGACTGTGAATAAAGTTAAGCATAAGAAAATGTCTTTGTTTTTATAGTAAAAACAAAGGAAAGAAGTGATTGCTGGAGGAAATGGATCAGTAATGATATGGCTAGGGTCATATTACTGAATCATGCCATTTTAACTGGGACCTCTTTTTAACTTACTTTTTTTTGTTGCCATAAATTTACCAAAGAACATCCATGTGGATGGCATGAATTTTAACTTCCAGACAAATGAAGCCGTTTGTCTAACTCATTCTAGATCACAACTGTTATCTAGTACATTTTATCTTTCAGTGCTTTGTGCTCTTTTGTCCTCCCTGCTCTATTACAATCAAATAATTTTCCTCTAGTCAGTAGATTTTTTCTATGATTCCTCTTAATTCAAAGGTGAATAAGTAGTTAGAGGCATTGTGCAGATTTAATTGACCTCCATAAACATTTTTTTTCCATTTTTAATTTACACTTGCTTTGAACAATTATAAACACAGTTTGAATGTGACCCTGGGTCATCTTGAGGTGATAGTTCATTGTGTCCTGCTTCATAAATCTGTATGATGAGATATATACATATCTATAGTTTTAAATGTGATATAGCAACAACACTTACATGTAATATGCTAAAATGCTTGTGGATGGTGAGATAAAATCATTCATTCTTCTTCTAGCTACCACATACATACCAAATGCGGCCTAAGAATTCACTCTAATATCTTGTATTCATTGGACTTAAAATCAGTAGACTAAAATACTGAATTATTCAGGTCTTCTGAGTGGACCATTTTGTTGCCTCCTGGGCAAAGCAAGGATTATTCCTTGATCCTCTGTTGAATCAATTCTCCATGAATGATGTCTATCTTCCTGGGGAGATGCAGAGCACTGTAGGTGTGTGAGGAGAGAGTAGTGAGAGCCGGTCGGTCCCAGTGAGGCAGGGAGGGACAGCAGCTTGCCTGGATAAAGGGAATGGTGGGTGGGCTGCACGCAGGCCAGAGAGCAGCATTCCTGCCCCAGCACATTCATCTGGCTCTCTTCTCTTACACAGCAGAGGAAGGCAGACAGTAAAAGGAGGTCATGCCCTATTTTCACAAATAGCATAAGGCTTTTATATATTTTTTTTTTTGAAATAATACTCTAATTTTTTTTGACTGTAAAATCTTTTTTTTTCTGATGAAACTAGAACTCTTGAATGGAAAAGCTGAACTGAATGCAAATCTTCATTTTAAGTGCAGCTATTGTGTACTTAGGAATACAAAGACCTGACTGAGATTGGTTGCTCTTCTCTAAAAAGCTTATTTCAAAAGGGAGAGCACCACTTCTGGCCTCCCAGTGGCTCAAATTCAAGAACAGTTAAGTTAATTTGAAGGTTCTGTTAAGCCAGGGAATGATTTAAGGTTTGTTATTGTGTTCAAGTAGCACAGTTAGAATATAAAAGGAATATAACTGCGGACTTTGGCCTGGGTCTCTGAGTTTGTTCATTAAATTGTCACATTCAACAAGTTGTAGTTGAATTCTTTTCTCCACTTTTGAATATCCTCCATTGGAATGAAAAAAAAAAAAAAAAAGAAAGTCTCTAAGACAGGGACAAAAGAAGCAGAATTCTAACTCTTTATTGGTTAGCATTGACATTTAAAAGGTGTCTGAGCCTGCTTTTTTGGAGTAGGTAGAACGATACTGGCTTGTTTAGTGGAATGATGCATGTTACTTTTTTTCCATGCCATAAAATCTAAATCTCACCTGAGCTGTTGTATTAGCTAAGATTTATCTCGGGTGGTTTTGGCCTTTATGAGTAACCTCTTTCTTCTGTGATGCTCTTACTGAATCACATTAATTTTAAGTTTGGTGAACAAGGACTGCTCAGAGGCAAAAAAAGAGTAGTTTCATCAGTATTGCAGTACTGTGACTTCTGAATTCTGTTCTAGATCTCCATTCTAATAGGGAGTAAAACAGTATACATTTGCTGCAATTCATAATTAATTTTGCATAATTTCACTGCAGTCAAGAATTTTATTGATATAAATGATTTTTTTTTTTGTCTTTTAAGGTTGTTTCTTGGATTATAACTATTTGGATATTTGGATCCTTGACAATTTTTTTATTGGCCAGGGTTCTTGGAGGAGAAGTAAGTAGCCGTATGTGAAAATGGGGGGTGGGAAAGGGTGTTTTGTTTTTTCAGCAGTGATTAGGTTGTCTTGGGGCCTGGCTTTCTACATTGTAGCCAATTGTGAATACCCAACTTGGATCCTACTGTAATACCTCTGTTTTAGTTTCCTGACCCTCAAAGCAGAATCCAGTATACAGAGATGGACAACCACTCTTTCTGTACAGCGTAGAGAGAGCTGGATGTGATTAACAATATGGAAATTCTTACTCCTAGTCCTAGGAATTTTGACAGTTGCCTATGATCCAGAGCTGAATTCCACTTCAGGGAAGTGCCTTCAAGTTTTCAATCACTGAGCTAAATCAGACTCTTTCTCCTTGCACACACAGCCCTTCTATTCCCCCCTCATCCCTTTTTTGGGGAGAGTCAGCAGGGGGGAATCGGGCTGATCTAATGGCATAGATGTGATGGGGAGAGCACCTACCAGCATTGGTTTTCCTCCTCGCACTGGTACTGTGTAAACCCACTACAGAGTGAGTCTCCATCTGGGTCCTTCAGCTGGGAAGCCAAGTGCAGTTCTGGCCTGCACGCCCCCAGCTGCTTGCATCAGCACAAGGGCAGCGTGGAAATAGTCATTGGAGCTGTGCCTGCACAGAGAGGCACCAAGTGGTTCGGGTATAACCAACAGAACACGGCTTGCAGCTCGACCCACGAAGGCTGCACGGGTGCAGTCAAGTTCAGCCAAGTCCCAAATTTGCTCTGCAACTACCAACAATCAAAAAAAATTGAACTGTGTGTAGAAGTTTTGTTTCTACTATACATTTTGCAGCAGTGATGAACTAGTACAATAGACTCGCTAAATTATTTTAGTCGTTTTTTTTAAGATTTTCCTTCTGATTATTTTTGCTAGTGACTTTTTCGTGAAGACTGCTCAGAAAAAAAACTTAAATGCGATTGCATTGGATTTCCACATATTGTCATAATACAGATGCTTTTAAGTTGATCTTATTTTTATTGCTCAACTGCGAAATATTGAGAATATATAAACTGTGGGGAGAGGACTGTTATGGATCTGCACTACTTACTGTGAAGGATCTGCTGCCACAAGTGATTGCTTGAAAGACAGTAATTTGCCTGACCTCTGTTTTTCCTAACTTCAATCCAAAGGAGCATAAGCAGGGTCCAAAACCATTTCCAATTGCAGAAGATGGAAGTTAGGCATGAGAAGGCAGTTATGATAATACTTAAAAATACATGTATGTTTAAGATGGCCATAACAATCCTAAAGTGGATGTCAGCTTTTTGTCCTTCCAGAGGATTTGAGTTCCAAAGCGGTCTTGCACTGATGCCAAAAGCTCTTTAAAATGTGGGTTCCTAGGTTAATGCATGAAATTGTGTTTTGTGCTGCCTGAAATTGTGTTTTGTGCTGCCTGTGGTAGCTGGGTCTGCATCTGGGGACTGAGAGGTCTGGTTTTCTTAAGTGCTCCTCTGTATCAGTCACACGCTCCATGGAGAGCAGCAGCTGCAAACCAGTCAAGGTGCAGCATGGAAACGTGGGGGGTGTGTTTGAATTACATATTTCTCATCTGTCTGTGTAAATACTTCCTTTGGAAAGATTAATATTGTCATTTAATATACATTGATTTAAGCTTCCAATAGAACTGACTTATTCATTACAAAACCGTTAACATTAAAGTAGTGGGGTTTTTTCCATATAAAATGAATATGATGCAAATATGTAAGATAGTATGATGCATCCAGCAGTGCTTGTCTTAGTATCCCATTCTCTTCAAAATTGCTTGAACAGACTTCTCCTGCTGCCTTTTATTGTGTTATTTTTTATAAATATATATTTGGTATTTGATTCAAGCACTGAAGTGAGTGACAAAGCTTTCTTCAGCATCAGGATTGGAAAAAAAATGGTAAGGTGCAGGAGAAAGAATTTTTTATCTTTGTTTACAGGAGGACTGACGCACATGCAAGTTTAAAGAATTTGTCTCAAGTCACACAGGAATTTTTTTGCAGAGCTGTAAAATGGAAGGCTTGATGTTTGTAGTAGGCTTTTTTTCCTAAAATACTTTTTTTGCAGTAATATTACTAATTATTTGGTACATATTCTATATTCACAATTAAAAATAAAAACCTCTCCTAATTTATGTTAGTTTTTCACTGCAATACCAGTATTAATGAATAAAAAAAAAATATTAGAAGTCCTTCTAAACTTTTGCTTCTTTTGTGCCTTAGATTTATACATTTGAAAATAGCACGGGAAGACAGATACCAGTATTTTTCCATCTTTCAAGTGTAATCAAATAAATATGTTGCTATTAAATAAATAAATCACTGTGAAAACTACTGAACTGGAGTTACCAAATATTCAGACAAACGCTTCGTTGTTTGCAAATTTCCTTTGAATTTGTATGTATGTTCTTTAAGGTTTTGTAGGATAGGGGTTATTCTGAGCGGTTTCCTTCATAGGGAGCAGTTTCCCTAGGAGCGGCGTGGGATGCTTCTGAGGCGCAAACTGCCAGTGACAGCGAAAAGGAACCAGGGCCTGGCTCCGGCCTGGCTCCGTGTCGCTCGGCACCGCTCCGCCGTGTTCAGCCCTGGCCCAAGACGCTTCTCTAACGTACACGAAACCCAGCGAGCAGGTTGCCCGTCTGCGAGTCGCAATCTGTTTCCTCAGCTGTTCCTGCCAGCAGCGTCTCGCTCGCAGCAAGGCCCCAGTTTAGCCCTGTGGCCCCCGAGAACTGCTCGGATCTGCTTCTGTGCTTGTGCAGGGCCCCGTGCTTCCTGCAGCTTCCCCTGCAAAATCGGATCCTAAAAACCGTTTGTGGAGCAGAAAGCATTTGAAGTGTTAAAATGTGGCATGGAGCTATACTTAGGGTTTAACAAAGCTGTTTTCACTTTTGAATTGAGATTATTAATGAATGCTAGTATCAATAAGGATACTAATTCTGCTTTTTGTTACCAACTGCATTGTTTGGAGAGGAATAAAAATAGAAAGAGAGAAACAAACTTTCCTAGGCTGAGGTTCTCCCGTACTTCTGAGATACTTTCCTGGTGATCCTAGAGCTAGTGCCATGTTTCTGTGTTGGAAGCTATTTATTTCAGAAAATAAAAGACTGGCAAGAATGTTACATGTAGGTCAACAGGGTATCCAGTGAGTCTATGCTTATTTCTAATTTCAGTTACACTACTTTTAATTAATAGGTGCAAGTTTTTGTACTGATGTCTCAAGCACCGCCAGCATTCCTGGATTCCATATTTCTTTTTCTTACCCTATCAGGAGAGCTAAGGAGGACGAATTTTTAAACCTTTGGGAGATATATATTTAATTGTCCCCCTTTAGTCCATCACCATGAAATGCAAATTAATGATTACAGCAGCATTTAACATCTGCTCTTAAGTATTAGTGATAGTTGATTGCTGTCTTGAATCTGCATGTTTGCCCTTTCAAATGTGTGGGCTTCTTTTGAAACTTAACCTCCACTTTGATATCTTTCTCAGACTTATTCGTATTCCTCATAAATGTTCTCAAAGTTTAGAGAAGTTTCTCTACCGATTTCCTTAGATCTCTTCACAAGTTTGAAATATTTACAGGTAGCAACATGATCAATTTTCAGGACATGTGGTAGAAATCTTGCTACTGAGGGTTAGGCAAATTCAGGAAGTTTGTGTAATAAATATTCTGTAGGAGCCCAATGTGACCCTGGATGTGCAGCTCTGTAGTCAATCTCTGCAGATGAACTTCGGCCTTCTCCTTCTGCTTCCTCCTCTTGTGAACCTTCTGAAGTCTGCTAGAGCAAATGTAGATGGTAGTTCTTGCAGATCCTCAGCAGGAACTGAGGATCTGGTCTAAAATCTTCTGTAGTCAGAATATCTACCAATATCTACCAATACTAATGGAGGAGTCAAGATACAGAAGCCAGCAATCCTGGGAGGACTGATGGAGTCAGGGAAGACTAAGATAAGAAATTTTACAAAATGTTTAAGGAGAAGGAAAGGAAAAAGAGGAAAGCAGTTGATATATCTATAATTTCCAGTCATTCTTTAGAAGATAAGTCATTTTTAACTCCGCAGTGGACCACATCGATACATTTTGATTACCATCTTGCTTTCTTTCCTGGCTGACGTCAATCGCTTTAGTCATTTGGTGATCCAATAGAATTAATCCTGCTTTCTACCTCTTTAAAGTTGATGTATGATGTCGCTGGTTCTAAGTGGTGGTGTCGCAGCAGAAACGAAGACAGGAATGGGTGAGGTAGAAAAATGAAGGCTGATGTATTTTTAAAGATGTTATCTTGTGACTTGTCAAGGTTAGAAATGTTATGATGAGCAAATACAGATGCTTTCAAGGCAGTCATTTTCACAGTGAGTGCACTAGTGATCAAAAAGGACAAATCATTGTTTTTAAAAGTCTCTGACCAGATTCTCCTCTTCGCCTCAGTTTAAGCTTTATGGATATCCATGATGGAGCCATTAAGGAACAGGTTAAAGTGCTGGGTAATTTTTCATTGCATTCATCACCAGTCGAAGCATTTTACAAGCTGCTTTAATTTATGCTACTGGACTATAGTCCCTAAGAGGCAATCCAGTGCCGAGTGAAGTGACACTGCCGCAGTCCCTCCCTTCACCCTATGGGGACAAGCCCCCTGCACCTCGGGATTCCTCTCCCAGCCATTTCCAATCAGAGCGCACATCCTAACCCTTGCTATCGTTTCTGGATAAAATATTCCGACAACTTTTTGGGTTATGTACATAAAGCATAATGAACAGTGTAAACCCCTGCCTGCTGCTACGGCATTTTTGTGTACGTAGCTCCCTCGGGGAAATAGGGAATACATTTTGTTTGACTTTTATAGCCTTTATGTGATGACTTTTATTGCTTTTTAATTACTTCCTGCTATTGACAGTATTTTCAATATGTTTGTTTTGCTTTTAAGATGTACTATTACCACTTTTCTGTATCTAGTTTAACCTTTATGTATTTCTAATGTATAGCTATCTACTATAACAGGGGTTTGGTGAAAATTAATTCCACAAGGTTATGTTTTTATTAAAATCATTTTACACTATTTCCCATCCATTGCACGCACATTTTCTAAGAAAAGAAAACAGGTTCCAGTTTAAGACACCAAATGGCAACTACATTTCTATAGGTGTTGATGCCATCCTGTGTGTCCAAATTCCCATTATAGCAATGGAGATCTAGTCAATACAGTAGTGGGAGCAAAGAGATCGATTCAGCTCATTCCAAAACAGATAGTTACAGATTTTATTTCAAAAAATATACATATATTTATTTCTGTCACACTTAGTTGTTGTGTTTACACACTTCCTTACATCGTAGTCCAGACAAGTGTTGCAGTAGGTTAAGCAGAGCAGAGCAGTAGGTTAAGCTCTGCAGCACTGGTGTTGTCACAGGAAGGAGGTGCCTCTTAGGAAAGTGAAAAATGGGGACTGTTATAAATTAGATTTGGGAATATTTTTTGGTATATGTATTTTTTCCCACTGAATGTGTCTTGAATTGCAAACCTTTCATTCCAGTGTATTTGTTACTGGTAGTTCTGAGAATTTAATGTCTTTTATGTTTACTTGCTGATTTGACAGGGTCACTGTTTTTATTCTTTAAATGTCTTTAGATATGAGTAGCGATCCCGTGTATCTAGATTATTTTTGCAGTTTGATAAAACCCAACACATTAATATTAGCAATTTGACCTCTGAAGTAGGTCAATGGTAAGGTTTGTTAAATAACATAATTTACTCTTATTTTTAGTTTTCAATTTTATCAAGCAATTATTTATCCACTTCCATATCCTCCTTGTCATCTGTATAGCTAATTTGTCAGATTATGCTCTTAAGTAATTTGCAATCACTTTGCTTCCTGTTTGGTGCACATCTATTGCATAACGAAGTAACCTAATGATCTATCAGGGACCTTCTCATATAATGTGCACAAGTAACATTTCAGATAAATAAAGCACATTGTAAATAAAATATGTATATGTTGCAAATCTGTTATTTGCTGTTATTTTCTTTTTTTTCCATGTAGACCACACGGGCATGTGTTCTGAGTGAGGTGTAGCTGGAAGAAGGTTGAAGAGGGAAGCAAGTAGGGAGAGAGACCTTTGAATTAGGGGTATTTGGACTGACTGGGCAAGCTGGTTGTATATATCAAATCTGAAAAGGTTATTGTGGAAGGAAATGAGTATTAGAACGGAGGGTGGCTGGCTAAGGAAGGCAGCACTGGGGGATGTACAGAAGAGGCAATTTTAATGGACAGAATGCCAGGCAAGAGGAGGTATATTCAGCAAAATGAAGAGAGACTACATAACCACTGAAATATGCTTTTAATTCAGAGCCTGACAATTCCATATTTCTCAGCTGTTAGCAAATATCTGTGAAATTTATTGGCAAACTGTCTCATTTTCTTTAGTGTTAAAATAGATGTTAACAAAGTGCCATCAGTCACTCCATTAGTTTAAGTGGAAGAGGCTGTTGTGATGGATATAGATGGCCTAATTCATCTGGCAAAATTTCGCAAATTTGACACCATGTGGTGGAATGTCTGGAGTTTTAATCTCCTTTTTTAGAGCAATTAGAAAAGAAAAATATTTTTTTACCTATCTGAAACTATGCTAAAAGATTGTTACCATCATAGAAAGTCAATTGTTCAGAAGTCCTTAGTGGTAAAAAAAGAGGTTGTTTGTGCAGTTTTATGTAGACCCTCCAGACTGTAGGCATTATATCAGTTTAATGACATGTCCACATGCTCTTTCGCATAAGCTCCTTGCCTCAGTCATGGCTCAGGACAGACAATGCTTATTGAATGAGCAGTTTTATTCAATATTTTTTTCTCCTTATGATTCAATAGTAAGTCCTGAGCCTTATTTACTGCACACTATTCAAACTCTAGAACTCTAGAAAAAAAGAATGATTAATTTTTCTCCTGGGCTTTTCTGTGGTATCTGTCGCTATAGTTCTTGACTGCTTCACAACTTTAATGAGTTTATTTTCACAGTTCTCCCGTGGCTGAGGAAGGGTGTTGATATCTATAGTTTACAGAGGGTGACTGATTGAAGCACAGTAAGGGTAAGGTGAGAAGTAAGTATCCACAGATTTTGGCTTTCCAGTTGCAGCATATTAGGACCTCATTTTTCACAGTATTAATGCAAGTAGTGTAACAGCATGAGGATGGTTGTGCTGTGTCTAGCTGAGATGGTAGATAAAAGTCTATCTGGCCCAATATCCTGTGTGTAGAAGTGGCTGGAAATTAGATGCTAAAAGCTGGTGTCTTGATAAGAGCATAAACACCACAGCTTAGAGTAATACTTCCTCCAGCATGTTATTACAGCTTCCAACAGTTTACAGCAGCTTTCTGAGCCAGATGCATTGTTTTTGTATTTAATAGTTGCAGTGTATTTTTCTGCCATGAATTTGCTCAATTGATCTTTGAAGCAATGCAAATTTTCATCATTCATAGCTTCCCACAGCAAGGGTTTCACATCTTAATGAAGTATTATGTGAAAAACTTCATATGTTGCGTAGCGTTTTTCATGTTCAGACATAATTTTTCTTGTAACCGTGGGTACTCTGGTTGTCCAGAAAGTGGGGACTGCTATTACTGAATGTTTCTGAGACGTCTATTCAGTCGTTTGTGGCTTGTTCCTGGAGGACAGGCAGACAGAACACACTTGTGACGTGCAACGTTCAGCTTTCTTCACTCGTTTCATTACATTTGTAACTATGAGCGCACCTCCTAACTCATTTGATTTGCAAAAATGAAGCAGTTCTTAAAACACTTATCCCTGTATAGACTCTCAAGCCATTATAGACCATTCAGAGACTGATTGCACAGGGGAAGATAATGGAGACTCATGTAACTAGGGCTAATACATATGTGTAAGAGGGATGAATTAGGACGAGCACTTTAGACCTAGCATACATTAGAATTTCGGTTCTTGATTTTGCAATCTCAGTAATATGAATTTTTGTCCAATATATATTTCTATCTGCTTTTGCATTTACCAAATCACTCTTTAATGGGGCTAAAGACTACCAGTTTATTTTGCAATATTTGTTTCTCCATTCCAGGAGAACAGTGCTGAGATCCTATTATTGAGATGGAAATATGTATTTTTGAAGGTATTCCAGTCTTTTGTTCTTTTTAATATAGTACTGTTAATAAAATAAGGTAATCAGATCTGGAAAGCTAGAGTTAACTCATATTCCGTAATTCTACCATTCTTGTAAATGAACAAAATAAAAATCGTACCGAAGTAACTGATTTGTTTGACACTTCAAATGATTCCTATATGGACAATATAACTTATACTGACATTTTAAAGGGTGGAAATGTATTTTTTTGGTATATTTTTAATAGATATTTCATTTTATGTGTAATGTAGTGTAAGATAATAGCTTAAAACAAGTAAATTTTTGCTGAAAGGAGAGACTTGGGAATTTACATGATTAAAAGGCTGTTAGAAACAAAAGCATAAAGATATTAACTTGTGAGGGGAAAAAAAAGACCCACACGTGTTGCAGTAAGAACATTTTCTTTTTATTGTGTATTATCTCTTGTTGAATATGTCTGATACAATCATATGGAGACTCTTTGACTTACTGACTAAAACTGTACCAATAATTCCTTCAGATAACATTTAGGAATATATTTTTTGTAATGTTTCTTACACAATATTAGATCATGAGTTTCATGGCTAAACAAAATCTAGTCAGTTTTAAACGTGTTCGTTTTAACTATGATGCATACTCAATACTCTTGAATTTTGTCTTGGTGGTGAGGGTTGTGTGGTGGAAAAAATATGTTTTCTGTTGTTAGCTTGCAAAACATTCTTGGAGATGACATTAATCATATGGTTGCTTCACAGCTGTGATCAAACCTGAGGGTATAGAAGAGCTCATAAGATTCAGACACTCAACAGCAGTTTTGACAAGGTCCTTGCCACAGGAATCCTTTAAATGCTTCACAAACATCTACGAG
>JAVCKT010027402.1:3020-14189 GCA_032273925.1 Rhynchotus rufescens | reverse complement strand
ACCCCAGGATCCCGTTGGCCTTCTTGGCCACCAGGGCACACTGCTGCCTCATGGTCAACTTGTCGTCCACCATGATGCCCAAGTCCTTCTCTGTGGGGCTGCTCTCCAGCAGATCCACCCCTAATCTGTACCGGTGTCCGGGGTTATTCCTCCCCAAGTGCAGGATTTCACCATCCTTTTGGTGTCACTTATGAGATGAGTCAGTGTGACAGTCATTTCCCAGCTGTCTCACAGACGAGAACACCCCACTGAGACAGGATGTGGAGTCCGACTGACACCTGCCTGTGCTGCCCAGGTGGACACAGCTGTGTCAGCATCATGCCAGCTGGGTCATGTAAGTAATAAGTGTGGGGTTAGGAGCTGCATATGAAGTTGGGTTAGGAGAGTTCTCTGCTTCAGTACTCCTTTCCAGAACTAAGCAAATTATTTCAGTGCTAAAAATGATAGTAGCCCTCTTCTGCTCTACCCTTTATTTCCAAAATTACCATTTTTCCTTTGTCCTTTATTTTTAGTGTAATCAAGAATGACAGGCCCTGTACAAAATATCCAAATAATTCTCTACTGTTATTTAGTTCCAGATTATTCATTTTTACACATACTTTTGTTCTGAGTTGTTTATAACCTCTTATCATAATCAGCTTTTGCATAACATTAGTGTGCAATGTATTTGTGCACTATAAAGCTGATGTTTTACTGTAGGAATCATCTAAGTATCAAGCATGTCATTTTGCCGGTGACATAACTGAAGCAAAAGCTTCCTAAGGTATTTCCTCTTAGGTGAGACATTTGCAAACAGTTTTTCAGCATATGATTAAAACATTTCATTTTCCAATTGGCCTGAGGGTAATGCATGGATAAGTGTGTCTGTGCATAATACTTCTTTCCTCTAGAACCTCTGCAGATTTTACAGATCTGAAATAAAGACTATTGTAAGAGTCTAGTTTTTAGATCTCCGTTGTTACTGGAAATTGTTAACATGAACAAGATCAGCACTGTGGAAGAAATACAACAAACAGTTACGCTGCTATTCAAGCTACTTGCTAATTAGTTACCGTGACAGTGTAAGAGCAGTTTACTAGAGCCACTTTGTATAGGTTAAGGATATGTCTAGCCATGGATCTGGAAAGAAGGATACAGCAACAGATTTTAGTGCAATTACGTCATACAGTTACATTGTTTTGTAAAGTGGCTTGAGAGTACTACAGAATTTTATAGAGTTTTCAATATGTGTCTCTGTCATGGTGGTGGCTTTAGAACTCAAAACTTGTGTGATTTTGACAGCATTGCAATGAATTTATTCAAGTTTAGCAGAACAAGGAACTATTAGAATGAGTAGTTGTTAACAATAAAGCATGCAGAAGTGCATTTTTGCCATCACTGTTTTGCTTAAGGCATTCTTCAAGAGGTAGTGTGGTTTCACAGTACACAAGAGTGCCTTTCAGAAAGGTAGGCAGTTTCCACTTCCCCTCACTGGCTGGTGGCATCTCTTACCTCCAGGAACTGAGCTTTGAAAGCATTTCTGGAGGCAAGCAGCTTTAAGGCCCTATTTGCTATGCTCTCTTTTTCAGTGTCAGAGCACTTTCTAGGATCCATGTCCTTTGCTAAACAGTTTGACAGAAGTAAAAGCCTGGCAGTAGTGCTTGCTACCATTTCATGTTCATTATTCCTCAGGCTTCCAGGGTTTTGAGGCACCACATCTCACCACCAGAAAGGCAGAAAGCTCTTTGCTTCCAGGGTGACATTCTGAAAAATATGTCCTGAATTAAGAGAAGCTATTTCTGAAATCTCACAAATTTCTGTGGAATTGTAATTCAATGTCCTGGCCAACTTTATCATAAACTTCTGATGATTCCTTTTCATCAGCAACATTTGTGTGTTCATCCTCAATTAACTTATTTGGTATGGCAAATAAAACATTGCTTTTAAGGATCTTAATATGTTTATGGACTAAATATATTGAAGAAGTCTTTAACAATGTTCAGCAAAGTTCATGGAAGTCACCATCTCATACAGTCCTTAACACAATTTCAACTCTTATCAGCAAATGCATAAGCAGCATATGATATACATTATCAGTCTGAGACTAAAACCTTACAAGGAGTGTAATATCATATATAACTTCCATAATTTCTAAAAGTTTAGAATGGACTCAATTGGAATGGATTTGAGTGGAAAAGATTGTAAATTGAAGCAGAAGAATCCTAGCTACCTGTTTGGATACTAATGTGTGGCCTGGGAGTGGAATTAATGTTTCTGTTTGATAATACACACCTTAAAATCATTTCATCTTGTTAAACTGCCTTATGGAAAAAAATAAAATATTTTTCAATTAGCTTCATGTGTGCAATGCAATATATATTTTATTTTTTTTTTTCCCAGAATCTGCTGGTGTAGTCTTAAGCACTGCAAGACTGTGCAATCACAAGGCACCCATGAATAGCTGCAAATTCAGCAGCATCATTCTTGAGCCAGCGTTAAAGTAAGACACAAGTCTTGACCATCAGTGTGAAAGTGCCTTCTGACCTCATGTTAATGAATTTTGTAAAATATATGATTGAAAAAAGTATACTCAGAATGTTCTACAAAATTTGCCCCATGTATCAGAGAGGTAAAATATTCAAATTAACATGAGGATCTTTACAAGTAACCGCACAGATTAAACTAATCTCTAGGAAAGTAAGGAGCTGAAGAGGTGTTTTCTCTGTAAGGTGTTTTTTCCCCATCATTTTATGGTCTGAGTTTGAATAGTCTTATGAGGTATCTGTCGACAGCCAGTTTTGGAGACGTAGGAATGGAAGAAAAGATTCTCACTCATAATAATTTTATTCCTCTTGCACATGTGCAGACATACAAAACCACCTCTCTCTCTCGGAAGCAAGAATTAGAAACACCTATTCTGCAAAGCTGGTGCATACTATAAAGCCATTCTCTTCTGGCTTGCGTAGCTCCCAGGACAGCTTTTTTTTTTTTTTTTTTTTTTCTCCCAGATAATATCAAACATCTAAGTTTCTGTTATATGGGAATTTTTCTTTTCTGATGCACCAGTGCCAGAGCACATCCCAATGTTGGACTCAGCACAGCCCGTTGCAATGGAGACAGAGGTTAAACAAGGAGGTCTATTCAGTTCTGTTGGGGAAGAAACATTTCCATTAGCAACTTAGAGGTTTAAAGCAGACAAAAGGCCCATTTCAACAATAAGAATGTCAGTTTTGACAATATTGAACTCGGCAGGTACACAAAGAGTGTCATGTGTCACTGGTGCCATATGATAGCCAAGCCCAGGGGTTGCTTCCTTCAAGTATCCTAAAGCAGTTCAAGCTTCAGACCTGAAGACTGAAAAAATTGCAGATACAGGCAGAATTGACACAGCTCAATGAGTGCCCAGCAAACTCAGAATAGTTCTGTAAAGTGAGGCTATCATCCAGGGAACAAATGTCCTGGGGTGCAAATGCCATTGTAAAAACTTATGTCAGGAACAAAATAAGCTGAACTGCATTTATCTGCACTCAAATCTAAGGCTGGGAGTGTAGGACTAAGAGTCAGTTATTTCAGTGAATCAAAAAATGAATTTCAATTTGTCAAGCTCTTACAAGCATTTGTAGAAAATGAATTGTAGGCCAATGGCCAACATTTGTTTTAAGCTTAAATGAAATTCCTTCCAGAGCAGATGCTGAAGCAATACAGTAACCATCTTAGCCAACCTCTCCTCTGAAATTTGAATGGAGGAAGAGACAGGGCAGATGAAAGAGAACATTTTGAAGAAATTGTAGCAAAAGAGAGAAGAGAACCAGAGTCAAAACAAGGATGGCAGGGGAGGAAAGAGTGTGGAAGGAAAGGAAGTGGGAGGAAAAAGAGGACGAGTAGGATCCACAGCAATATGTTTTGCTTGAAACTCTTAGATACACCTTTTGACAGTCTGAGAAAGATGCTACCTGTTCAATATTTTCTTCATTGACCAAGAAATAATCTCAGGTAGAATGACAGCGATATATAAAAGCAACAGTTGTTATTTGTGGCTAGTTATTTGTGGCTATATTGTGGTTCTTGATGAATTGACCTATTGTGAAGGTTCACACTCTCCATGAGTTCATTAAGGTTGTGCATGTATGAGTGACATCATCATCCCTACTTGATATGATTATTGTCATATTCCACAATTACATTCCTATTGAATCAGGTCCGAGACAACCATGCTCTCACAAATTAATAGGATAACATTTTTTAATATCCGAACAAATACCCTGAGAGCTGCTTACTTTCCCCCTGAGTTCTCTGTAGAAGTAGTGTGCAAGATTTCAGAGCAGCCTTTGAAGAGTGATTCCCACAGCCAGGGTCAAAGTTTTAGGAGTTCTCTCTTCCCTTTTACATATTGGAATACAATTTTCAGTGGAGCTGATGATTTCTATAAGCATGGCCACTATCATTAGGTCATCAAAGGGGAACTATCTGTTGCTGAGCTCTTTTAGAAATCTGATCCAAAAACATGTCTGCATTTTCACTGTTGCCCTTTCTTATTTTATTTTTGATCAAGTTGGCAGTGAAAAGCATCGTTATCACTCTACTCATACTAGAGCATTTTCATATTTTCTGCATTTTGATTAGAATACATTTGGCCTAATTAGAAATGTGAAATCAGGATGGATGATAACGACCCTAGAACCACACTTCAAACACCATTACAAGCATTTCAGGAAGGGGTCAGAGAAATAAACTACAGCTCATTAGCCTGAGGCTGAGTGATCTACCAACCATACAGAAAATTGGCAGCCCTTCTGTCTTTTGTCCTCAAGGAGCTTGTATATTAAACTAATTGTTAAATATAGCAAACAGACTGGCAGTCCAGTCAGACTATTTTTTGCACATGTAAAATAATGGAGTTATTTAGATTTCATTGAAATGCTATCCGTATATGTTTTACAAATGTGCAAACACTTACACGCTTCATAAAAAATCTTCAATACTGGCCTGAGGTTTTAAAGGAGCCACTCTACAGTAAACTGGTATGTTAGAGAAAAAATATATATCTTGCTTCATATACATGTATGATGAAGGCTGTGACATACTTCTCATTTCCCAAATTGTAGTTTTTGAAAAGCTTTTATAATGATCAAATTTGTTGAGTAAGATTTGTTCAATACTAACTGATATTATTCCTTACTGTTCTCATTAAAAACTGGTGATGCAGCACAGTGACTTTGTTGGTGACAAAGAAAATGATTTCTTTCAAATTCAAGATTGGAATTTTTATATTATACCAATCCAGTGTCCACATTCTTTTTGAGATATAAAATTACCATAACAAAAGAGAGCAGAATATGCATAGAGAACATTCCTGTAAGAATAAATTGAAAACAGCATATAAAACAATCTGTGACTGGAGAAAATGGTAGGTGGGGAGATGAGGGAAATTGAGGAATTAATTTACTAGACTTTACTTAGAGAAGATAGGCATATAGTCTAATTTAGTTGCCTATTATCCTTAATCTGCCAGCTAGAGTTGTTGCAGTTTACATGTTTCTGGCAATAATCTACCTGAAGAGATACTGGAAAAATTTATTTTAATTATTTAAATTATTGATTGTATTGTATTAGCCACAAAGTTATCTATGTGAAAAAGAAACTGGAATCTATAGCTGAATATAACAACAGATGTTCTCTGTACGAAGAAATTTACAGTCAGATAGAGATGACAGTTAAGAAAGAAAGCAGATACAAGGCTCTGGGGAGTAGATCTTGGTCATGTGGTTAGTCCCAAATTTCTAGCATCACTAGCTTCTTAGGTAATTTGTTACCTCAAATTTTCAATATTATATAACCTAGAACAGAAAAATGGAGTAATTTGAATAATTTACTAATTTCTTTCAGACACTTATAACCTTTCTAAAACCAAGATTTTGAATTTGAGCAGAAATTCTCATACTTTTTCTTCCCCTCGCTCTTCATATGGTAGACTTTTACTAGATTTTAAAAAATAATTAATGTATTTGGCTTTGCATTAGAAAATATGGAAGCTTTGTTGGTATTTAAAAAGTTGTTTTATAAACACAAATTGAAAACAACGCCCACACCTCATATGTTTGCAGAACTGCCTGAAATGGTTACAGTATTGAATACGTTTGCAATTCTTTGCATTTTACTGCTGAGGAAAGGAGCTCATTTTAGGAGTAGTTGATTTTAGTTTATCTAATAGTTGCCTACAGCTATATATATGCTTTTCGGGGTCAAGAATACAAGGACCCGAGCCAGTAGGACTGAGTTTTTGTTGCTAAGTTTTTTTTTGTTGCTAAAAGTGATTGATTCTTGTGTTTGTCATATCCTTATTACCATGCTATAAGTATACCTGCTGCTTCAGCACATGCCATACCAGTGGTCATGCACAAATGGGTGATGCTATACATCTGGTTGTATTCCCATCAGTTAACTCCAGGCTGAAACGAAATCAAAGCCAAACTTTCACTGCTCTCAATAACTGAAGAATTTGGCATTAAATAAAATATGTTGGTAAATAGCAGCACGGGAGGTTGCTGTCACATTCTCAGCCATCCTTACTGTGTTAGAAGTTTAATGTATTTTCCTTTTTATTTTTACTGCGTAAAATACATCCATATGATATTGATAATGAGATACAGTTGTAGTTTGAGTTGTGAATGATCTAATTCAGGTTGTGAATTATCTTCATTTAAATCTTTACGTGTTTGCAATAGAAAGAAAACTGGATTATTTGCTCAAGGTCAGAATGCTTTTTAATTGCTCTTTGAAAAATTCTACTACAGCAATTATAACAAAAGCCTCAAATAATTGTTTTTTTTTTTCAATATCATGAACTTGATATTAACAAACAGATAAACCAAGCAATCATACAACTATGAACTTGCTAAATATGCTTCCTGGTTTCTCCAAAATTAATATATAGCAAGGTGTTTTGAGAAAGCAGATAAAGCAGCTGGTGAAGAGAAAGCCATCAAATTTGTAATCTAATATTTTTAAATTCTCCATCTTTCTATACCACATTAATAAAGATAAAGCAAAAGCTAAAACCATTACAGGTTTGTCTGAAATCTCTTTATACGTTAGTTAACTATCACTTGTGCATGGACAGTGTGCACAACAAGAAAATGAATAGGAAATGTCATTTTTAAAGAGCAGAGACAGCTTTCCAAGCTCACTCTATTTTTTTCCTATGAATTATGATCATATAGGCAAATTCTGCATTCCTTTCCTTAATGCAGACAAGACTGTTTAGGTCCAGAGTCATCAAGGTATTTAAAAGTCCTTGATCAGCTATGACCATCAAAAAGAAAAGATAACAGCCAGAATTCTCTAGGATGATGTTTTAATCAAAGCCAAGCATTATGGATGCTTGTAAAGTAATAAAAAAGCAGCCTAAGCAGTATTCAGTATACTCAAAAAAAAAAAAAGAAAATGACCCAGAAATCCTAAATTCAAGAATACATGGAAGATTTGAATATTCCATAGGCCATTCAAACTGTACCCTGAAATGTCTCCCATAGATTTCATATCAACATTAGAACAGAGACTCAGTAAAAAAATAATTGCCTGTGTTCACTATACGTGCAGATTTTTTTTTGTAAATGTAAATCCAAAATATATTTTTATAATTGGATTTTACGTACTTTCCTTTTGCAATATTATGAATTAGAAATTATTCTAGTGTGTATGCTCTGCCTATATGAGCTTTTGGTCTTCTCTGAAGCAGTTCTGATCTCAAGAAAGCATTATATTGCATCAAACAAAAAATGTTATCACCAACTCTCTCTTTAATATTAATGTTGCAAAACAATATATTTTTTGCTTGTTTATTCTTTTACTGGAACAAGTATACAATGGGTCTGAATATACAGAAAAAATTAGAGTAAAAGCATGGCACTTTGGTAATAATTTAAGTGAGTTTATTATTACAAAAGGCCTTAGCTTGTTATGATGGACAGTATAGAATTTAAATCATAAGACAGTTGTATAAAATGTATGCTCCAAGGTCATGTTTTCACTTGTATCAATTTAAATGCATAATAACAGCACTGTAATTTGCCAAATGAATATTGTAACTAAGAGAAGTCTTGAGTCCATTCTTTTCACAAAATCTCATAACTAAACTCATTACAAACTTCTAATATTGCATACTTTTTCTGTTATCAGTTTAGACAACTGAAGAAAATGTTTTGTAAACCTTGACATCGTTAAGTAGAACCTTGATGCTATTAAGTAGATTGCTTCTCAGTTTATCTCTTTCCCTCCCTCAGAGTGCAATAGAAACAATTAACCAGTTTTCGATTAACTGCTTGAAAAATCACCAACTGTTATTTGTCAGTCACTTAAACCTTTCATTCTTGACCTACATTTGGCAAGTAAGACAGTGAAATTCAACATAGTGTTTTATTTTTCCTGAAAACCTGACCCAGTAATATAATTACGGCAGAGGCAAAAAAAAACACCTATGTAAATCTTGATTTTAATTGATCATCCATTTCCTCATACCATTATTTTGCTATATTAAGAACAATTTAATTTTCAAGAAAATAGAAAGGTAGCAGTGTAGTTTCAACCAGGTGAGCAGCATATAGGATTCACACACAGATCTCTAAATTTATCTCAACTCCAGCCTCAAGCAAAATCTAGATCTTATTGTCCTATAAACAGGGCCTGGCAGCAATTTTAATCTTTATGATCCTTAGTTGATATATATGAGTTGATGCATATGTATGTAATGTACGATTTCAGACATTTTCCACATTCCAAACCATACCATATGCTAGTTAGCAGCAGCATCATATAACAAGGGTGGTAGACTGACAGTGGACTTAAATCGTAATTGAGATGAAATCCTCAATCTGACTTTCTCACTATTGTTAAGATTTACAGCAAGGACCAATGCACAGCCATTCTGCCTATTTTCTGTTCTTTCCCACATCTTAAAAATTACTTAAATCACATAAATATTTAACATGAGTGTCTCATCATTTACTATTTATTGTGCTTGTGGATAGTTGAAGAGAATTCCAGGCTCAAAGCTTGTGATAGATGTCTTCTGAAAGCTTTTTTTTTTCCAGAACTTCTTAGTCTGTAGAACCAGGAAGACTCCAAAATACAAGGTGCAAAGCAATACAAAGCTCAGGAAAAAAAAAAAAAATCAATCTCTCTGTAACACTGTAATTTCAAAAGATAGCCACCATGCTGAAAGCTGCTGGATGACACTCAGCAGCTGCTGAACTCTTTTGCTTAGAAGACAATATTTTCCATTGGCAAAAGACAGTGAGAACAGAAAGTTTCTGTGATTGATACGGAGCTGGTCATTTGGATAATACATGTACATATCTGGATAGATGCAATAGGTAGTTTGCAGATGAAGCTAACAAAATTTTCTTAAGAAATCAAGCCACTTGAAATAATGCCAGGAGGAATCTGAGCTGGATAAAAACCATCTCTAAATTAATATAATCAATATGCTTCTTTTCAGGTATATTCTTGAGATGATATAAGTTCAAAATAGATCATGGCAATTGAAGATAAGTTTTCAGAACTGCTGATTCACTTTTTACAGCTTAATTTCTTCATCAATAAATTGGGAATAGTGAAAGGTATTGCTTGTGACAAACATAAAAATAGAGTTTTACATGTTGACAGTGATAGCAGGCAGGTAAGTGTGAATGATTGTCTCAGTTTTACAGATGCAGTACTGAAAGTTGAAAAGTGTTTCCGTAAGTTGAAAATAGTGAAGGAAAAGATGATTTTGTCTTTTTGTGGCAGATTTTTATTGTGGTGATCATGACAGTGCAATCTAATTGCTGCCCTTGACATACTTGCCTTAAATTAAAAAATATTTTGCACCTTCTCTGTCTCTTGCTTCATTATTTAAAGCATTTTGCCTGTTTTTTTTTATATATATAATTTTGTCTAAATTTGTTTTCTCAGGCCATTTCGGTGACTTTTGTGTGTTTATGTGCAAAGTAGAGGAAAATGCCCATTGTTTTTTTTATAAATTATGCTCAATCTGAAACAGGGAGGACAGTAAAAACATGTTTTTACTAGTAACCGTGCAAACATGACATGAGAATCATAGAAGGAGTATACAGAGCAAATGTAATACCAACATATCTTTTTCTTACAAAGTGTATTGTATCACCAGAGGGACACTTTAAAATAAAACCTTTCAAAGTTTTCAAACATTTCGGTGGCATGCACATTTACAGCCAGCAATTAAACACAGAAATTATAGATAGAATGCAATTGGAAGTGAAAATCTAAAAAGTCTGCACTGATCTAAGAAGACAGGCTGATGCAAAGCATCATCTCCCAAAGGCCCTTCTGTCTACGTAGTTTTGAAACACACACTAAACCAGCTGCCAAACCTGGCTTTTAAATGGAGGCTACAAAAAAAGGTGTTCTGCATTTTCAGTACATGCCATTTTACAAAGGAAAGAAGCACTGTCTGCCTGCTGTACAGTTAGGCAAAAGGGATCCAGCTTGCAAGTGATTAAAATAATGAAACTGGAAAGGATTAGCCACATTATCCAAACATGAAGCAATAGGCTAGTCAAACTAATCCCCGAGGAATGGTTAAAGGAAACAAATGACATGATAGACACAGGGTTACTCCTCAGTAAGATAGCATTAGAGCATGTGGTACTTGCACTCATGTTCTGCTTGCATATTTTCTAAAAGCATATGCAAGCAGGGAGAAAGTAAGCTGGTGTATCTATGTGACAATACTGAGCTAGTTTTATTCCAGATTCTGCATGTCTTATCTGACTTTTAAAAATAATTAAAGTGTTATTAGACTGACTGATATCAATGGAACATCCACATCCTGTGGAGTCCTTAATTGCAGGAAAAGAAGGGTAATGATCCAGGTTTTAATATGACTGTGTCGATTGTGCCCTGTTGGATGGATTCATTATGCAGCAAGTGAGCATTTTTTCATCATTATTTAATTATTTTCAAATTGGAAGAAGTAATTCCAGTTCTAATCACAACATTTATATTTTAGAAAGACAAATTAGCCCCAAATAGTCTTTATTTTACAGAAACTCATCACATATGGAAATGATGCCCCAGCACTGTATACATATATTGTCAAATACCTATCTACATAGAAATCTGATTAACAAAAAAAAAAAAAAAAAAAAAAAAAAAAAAAAAAAAAAAAAAATA